>PVIC010052864.1:0-12036 GCA_004025085.1 Thryonomys swinderianus | reverse complement strand
TTTTTGAGACAGGGTCTCGCTTTGTAGTTCAGGCTGGCCCTGAGCTCACTATGGTGCCCAGGCAAGCCGCCGCGAACTCAGCAATCCTCCTGTCCCTGCCTCCCGAGTGCTGGGATCACAGGCGTGAGCCACCACGTCCGGCATTGTGGTATGCGGTGTTGATTGTTGGTGGGCGTGAGTCTCCACACCCAGCATTATATGTGGTTACCAGGGATCGAACTCAGGACCTTGTGCTTGCAAGGCAGGCGCCGGAACCACTGAGCTAACCCTCCGGCCTTGGTTTTTGTTTTTCTGAGACAGGGTTTCACTATGTAGCCCAACCTGGCCTCAAGCTCATGGTGACCCTCCTGTTTCAGCCTCTCCAGTGCTGCGAATGCCTGTGTGTGCCTATTATGACCTGTGTCTAGATGTCCACCCAAAGCTTTATTCTGCCATAGGTGGAGATTTTTCAGAGGTGGCTGAACCCAGAGTGTATGGAACTGGGATTCAGGCTGTCATTACTGGGTCAGTCCAGTGATGGATTTAGCGCCACCCCAATGCCAGGAGCCCAGAAAGAATATAAAACTGCTGGAAAGAAGGCGCTAAGGTCTCGTGCTTGCTCTCACCTGCCTGCTTGGTGTGTGGGCTCTTTCTCCTCTGCCATGCCACCCTGCCCTGGAGCCAGCCAACTATGGACTGAAGCTTCTACAAACTTCAGAGCCAAATAACCTTCCCTCCTTTAATTTTGGGTGTTGGGTGTTTTGACTCATCAATGAGCAAAATGAGTCTGAGCCACCACACCCGGCCATTTCTTATTTTGTTTTACAAATCTCAACACAAAGCATGTAGCAGCACAGCCCTCTGACAGTGGGGCTACGACAGAGCTTCATACTTCTCTGGCCAGCCACTGTCTGCAGACTGAGAGGAGAAACAAAGACCTCACATCTGCCTGGCCCTGCACACCCGTGCCAGGTCAGGAGCCGCAGAAAGTGCCCAGTGAATTCCCACTTTTGGACACGCAAATATAAAATGCCTGAGTGTTACAGGCTCTAAGTTCCTTGTAGATACTTTCCTAGGGTATCAGACATACTTTAACTTTTAGAAATTGTATCGCGGTAGACATAGCCTTTCATAAATGATCTAATTTTCCCTTTTACATGGATTGGACAGCTTTCTACATGGCTAAAAACAAATCAACATCATTGTTAGTGAGACAGTGATATAATATTCCTGGTGTAGATATAATATAGTTTATTGACATAAGTCATTTCTTGAAGAGAAAGTTTCTTTTTGAACTTTTTTTTTTTTTTTTTGAGATAGGATCTCGGTATGGGGCCAGGCTGGCCTTGAACTTGAGATCCTCCTGCCTCAGCTTGCTGAAGACACTATTATAACTAGTCTAAATCACAGATTTTGAGGGTGATTAATATCCCAAGGCAGAGCCAGGTGGCCTATTTACAGACAGTGAACACACAAAGATTGAAAGGCACTACCTAGCAGCTCCCTGCGGGTCCTGCTTGCTATTTCTTTAATCTCCATGCGAGACAGGGACAGGGAATGAGTGACAGGAATGGCAGCGATGCCCAGGCCGATGGAAGTGGGCGGGGTGATGACCTTGGAGACTAAGGGTGATTTCAGAGGTCGCTCGATGCTTCTGCCCACGAGGTTTCTAAGTGGAATCTTGTACAGATTTTTGGACTGAATTTCACCTGAAATATGATTTAGAAATGAACATGAGAACTTTTGGTTCATGTTATTTACAATAAAATAATACCTTGTTCCTCTATATAGTTAGCATGAAGGCAGATTTTAGGTCACAGGTGGATTTGCGCTGTCATGAAACGATGGTGCCTGATGGCTTCCTGTCTGTTAAGGGCCCCGTTTTTCACCTGTAGATTAGACACACTCACTGCAGGAACAGGGGACAGACAAAGAAGGGCGAAGCTGCCCTGTGGGGGAGCCTTGTGCTTTATCTTAGCAGCCAGCAATGATAAAGACTGCTAGTTCGGCAGGAAGTTAGGAAGTGCTGCGTCTGTCCGTCTGTCTGCAGCCTGCAGACCGCGCGGCCTTAGGCTCACAGCAGAGCCGGGCCAGGGGGAGCCGTGAGCCCAGCAATGCTGAGCCTCTGCGACTGGAAGCGCTCAGGCCCTTGATTCCTTTTTCTTTATGGAAACTTTTTCTTAATGGGACTTTCTTTTTTAAATCACAAGTTTCTTAAGGATCTAACAGGTTCTGATTGCAAGTGGTTTTCTTTTTGCCACGCTGAGGCTGGAACGGAGGCCCTCGCTCATGCCGGCAGGTGCTCTACCACTGAGCTGCGGGCCCAGCCTACCAAAGTTCTTTTCTTAATTAAATACTTAAGTTCTTTAGGAAGCAGTGGCAGGTAGCATCGTTCCAATTTTAGTATCTGTGCTGCAAGCACAGTTGGAGGTAGTATGCGACAGGGCTGGAGAAGTCAACACGGATTAAAATGTGTGTCCACACGGCAGTGACAGTTAGACCTCACCTTCCCCCAGGGAAGAAGGAAACACAGGCGTCTCTCGGCCCGGGGGTGTCTGCGGGGAGCTGCGGGCGCTGGGCCCCTTGGAGCTGCCTCCGGATGAGCCCTCGTGCACAGCGGCGGCGGCTGTGAAGTAGATGTCTGACTGGAAGGGAGGAGAGTGTGTGATTGTGCAGGCTCCGCCCTTCCTGCCTCCCAGCCGCCGCCGGCCCCGCGGCCCCTCCTGCCCTCCTCAGGGTGTGCAGTGGGGTCCGGTGTCCTGCAGGAGGCCCAGGGAAGCCTGCTGCGTTCCTACACTCCTCGGAGACGCAGGTCTCTGCCGTTCTTCCTTAGCTACGAGCCGTCCCCGACTATGCACACAGCACAAACGGTTCCCTCACGGACTCTCAGGCCGCAGAGAGTCGGGTCTGGAGGGGCCTCGGGCTCAGTCAGGTCTGTCCTGCATGTGGGAAATGGGTCTTGCTCTTTTCCTAACCCAGAAGATGTGCTGGCCTTCGAGTGTGCTGGATGTGACCCCGCAGGCTGGCTCTTAAACAGCCTTAAATATTATACACACTCAAATATGTTCAGACCAAAATGGTCACTCCTAGTCGCTAGACCACGCCCACTGCTCTCCACACTAGTGGGGCACTGCTGGGGACAGCACGGCGGGGCCCTCTGTCTAACTTCACAGCGGGTGGGTCACGTGGGATGCTGACGTCATTAGCATGGGACCCCCCGCCCCGCACCACAGAAATCAGCAAGGGCCACACATCAGGGCTTTCGACTGCGTAGACTCAAAACCAAGGAGAAAATGTTAACGATGAACATCAAACTTAGAAGTGTGCTGAGCTGGGCACGGTGGCACACAGCTGGCCTGTAATCCTGGCACTCGGAAGGCTGAGACCAGAGGACTGCAAGTTTGAGCCTGGCTTGGGCAACTTAGTAACTTTTCGAGACCTTGTCTTAAAATGAAAGATAAATGAAAGAGCTGAGATGTCTGTAGCTCAGTGTGGAGGGAGCCTCTGGGTTTAATTTCCAGTGCCGCGTGCCCCCCCACGTACACACGTACACAGCTGAAATGTGAAGTGGTCCTGGTTTAATGACTGATTTGTTTCTGGATGAGAAAGTTTAACTGTTGGTCATATATCGGATTCCTTGATAGCACATATTGCAGGGGTGAGTACATTGAGCTATGAGCATTAATTGAAAAATCACGGTTGAATCGCTGCTCTAGGCCGGCCGCGTGAGAGGGGCTCACTGAAGACCCGCTCCACGTGAGCGCCAGCGGCTGGCTGCGGACGCGGGCTAAAGAGCACTGCGTGTGTTGTTACTGTTTGTAATCGGAAAGCTTTTCCTGCCCGTGAGATTTACAATCAGCTAACACACATTCATTAGTACTCCACACAGACACACGTCACACATGCACACGTGACTCTGGGGCACGGGGTGGGGTTGAGCTCCGAAGCACCCCGTTGGCGCTCTCCTCGAGGGGGCAGCTGGGCCCTCCGGGCACAACTGTCGGGGCAGGGAGGGATTCTCACGTGTGGCTGCCTCCACTGAGTGTGACCAGCACCCAGACCAGCATGTGCCACAGGGGAAGCGGCGAGGCACCCGCCCACGCAGCAGGGCCGGAGAGGCCTGTGCAGTGACAGGTCCCTGGGCATCCCGGTGCTCCTGCATTCCGTGGTTCTGCTCAATGTTTGAGTTATTGGACACGGATTAATGGACGAGCCATGTTACACAGGCACAAATGCCAGCCGAGGCTGCAGAGTGCTTTGGGAAGAAAGCGCACACCGCGAGCTCCTGCTTTCTACACTTGGACTGGCCTTCAAGGCCACTGTGCCATGAATGACCGCTCTGGTCTTGGGGTGGGTGGGTGGATTTCTCCTCTTGGCTGGCGCTTCCCAAGTGTCCCCAGGACCCAGCGGCTTCACTCACAGAACCAAGGAGAATTCTGAATCCTGGGAGGCCGCGCACGGAGACCTGACCCAGCAGTCCGCCCTGCACCTCCGCCTGCTTCTGCCACGGGGCACCGGCCCGCTCACCCAGACACGGCCCCCGGCCCACTCACCCTGGAGGCCACGAGCTGCAGCTGTGGCACCACCGCCGAGTGGACCAGGTTGCCGTTCACCACGAGGCGGATCTCCATGGAGTCGGGCGTGAAGGCCAGCAGGTATGGGAAGGCGCAGACTGCAACGGAACGGCCATGCTGGCCTCATCTTCCTGCCCCTGCAGCAGGGCAGCCTCCCTCCCTGCCGGGCCGTGCCTCCAGGCCCTTCACAGGACCTTCTCCCCATGGCCCCTGTGCTCCCGCAGTCTCCATGCCTGGAGAGCTTTCCCTGCGCTCGGCCTTCAGGGCCCACCCGTGGGTCCCCAGCACCGGGCCACTCGTTTGAGCTCCTCTAGCTGGTGTCCAGGCAGCGGCTGGGTCTTACTGTTCTCCGTCCTGCGGTGTCCGTGGGCTCAATGGGTTGTTCTCTGTCAAAGCTCAGCCCTTCTCCATCTACGGGTCACTGTGACTCGCGGGCCTCCCACCCTGCTCCGAGGCCTTCTGAGGCCCGTCACCGTCAGCGGGCCCTCCCTCACGGCCCCTCCTCTCTGCCCTCTCTCCCGGTGAGCCTGCCCACGCTCTGTGCCTCAGGCTGCCACGTCCGCGCCCTGGCCTCTGGCTCCCGAGCGACCTCCAGGGCAGGGGGGCCGGCCCGGATCATTCTCCACTCTCTGCTCTCCTCCCGAGTCTCATCTGTCCTCCAATCCTGACCCGCCCGTCTCCCAGCGTCCTCTGTCCCCTCCGCTCTTCACACCCTGCTCCAGTGTGGGCCTCTTAGGGGACGGTTTAACTGGGAGGGAAACCGGCCCGACTGGACTGCCTGGCTCGGAACTGACGCCCACTTGGGGGTCTTCAGCCGCGACAGCACCACAGACGCTGACCTAGCGCCTCGGCAGTCTCAAGTCTCAAGCAAAGATCAGGTCTCCATGACTCAACTTCCGGCTTTCGGCATAACGCAAGGGGCGCTGCAGACAGTGAGCCTCTCTGCTAGGTCAGTGCGCTGGGGCTGCAGCCTGCCCTCGAGTTTTAGAAAAAGGAAAAAATGAAGCCCAGCAACCATAACTGAGTGGTGAAAATGGCATTTAATTGCTCTCGAGTGCTCGGGTGCTGAGAACGAGGAGGAGCCCGGACAAGCACAGCGGGTCCTTGCCCAGAGGGGACTCAGGGGCCTCACAGCACGTCCTGCGGCCCCTGTGCCCTCTCACTGGGCCGAGCCGCAGACACGCCTCTGGGAAGGGGAAGGCCCGAGGGTTTTCTTACCAATTGCGTAGGGAGCCTGGTTCCAACAGAACTGGAAGTCCGATGCGGAGGGCTGAACCAAAAAGGAGCTGCCATTAAATGGGCAGACCTTTTTATAGATGCAACTGTCTGTAACACAAACAGCAGCGACTTGTTTGATTCCCGTCAACGCTAGAGACGTGGAAAGCGGCGGCCGGAGCGGCCCCTCTCCCCACTCCTCACCCACAGCCAGCGCCGAATGGGCCGCGAGGCCAGAGCCTCAGTCAGGAGCGGCAGAGCCGGACGCCACTGCCCACGAGAAGCCACCGCAAGCTTCTCTCAGAGTGCCAAGCACTGAGCTCTAAACCCTGCTCCGGTTCATGGGCACAACTTTACCCAGCAGGTGCTGTTACTATGCTCATTTCACAGGAGAGAGAAGCGAGGCTGGAAGAGGTGAGATGATTCTGGGGGAGGCAGAAGTCCCGCCCAGGTCCCCGGCTTCACTCTGCCATGCCGTCTTTCCTGCTTGTCCAAGACCCGGCAGGGGCGCTTGCTGGGACTTCGGGTGGAGTAACCCCCCAAGGTGTGGCCCCCTGAGCCCCTGAGGACAGGTGTGGTGGGTGCTGCACGTTCCCCTCTGGGTCTTCTTCGACCTGGAAGCACTTGACAAGGCCTGGTCACTTACATTACCTTGTTCCTGGCTTGTTCTAAGCTCTGAACATGAAGTCAGTTGGGTTCAGATCCTCTTAGAATCCACAGGGAAATGAAGGCACTTATTTATTTATAACAAACCCATGTTCGGCTTGTAATTTTATTGACTGACTGACTTAGAGATAGGGTGTCAGTCAAGTTTTGGCTTGAATTTGCCATGTGGCCCAGGGTGGCCTTGAACTTGTGATCTTTCTGCCTCAGCGTCCTGAGTGCTGGATTACAGGTATGTACCACCATACCACATTTTAAAATTATTTTTATAAAAAACCTTTATGGATATATAATTTATAAACTATAAAATTAATCCACTTAAAGTGCATAATTCAGTGAATTTTAGTGTGTTTATGGAGTTTCACATCACTACCAAATGTAATTTGAGGATTTTTGTCACCGTGGGAGGAAGCTGACACCTGCCAAGCAGTCAGTCTCTGGTCCTCCTCCCTCTAACCTGCCTTCTGCCTCCATGGATGTGCCCTTTCTGGCCAGATGACAGAAATGGCCCCACACAGTGTGTGGTCTTGTGACTGCTTGTGCTGAGCGGTGTTTTGAGGGTTGTCCAAGCGTCAGTGGTTCGTTCCTTTTCGTGGCTGAATAACAACTCATCATATGCTAATTCTGAGACTCTGGGAGGCTGAAGCAGGAGAATCACAAGCTTGAGCTCAGTCAGGGAAACATGGTAAGACCCTATTAAAACATTCCTGTGCAAGTCTGTGTGCATATGTGTTTCACTTCATCTCCTTGTTCACCTTCTCCTCCTCTTTTTTTTGAGCTTCGCTCTATGGAGCCCAGGCTGGCTGGAACTCTTAGCAATCCTTCTGCCTCAGCCTCCCCCATGCTATCACTACAGCTCTGTACATCACATCTGGCCTCACTGTTCTTGTGTACATACTTGGCAATGGAATTGGTGTTACACATAAATCATAAAATTCTGTTTTATTCTGAATGTTATTTGCTGTTAGATATTTGTTTTGTGTTGACAGCTAGCATTGTTTATGGGTTTTATTATTTTCCTGTGCTTTTGTTGTTGTAGAAAATTTGAAAAACAAAAGAAAAAGAAGAAAAATAAAATCATCTGTGGCTCTGCTTCCCAGGGAGAGTACTGATGATATTTTGGCATTTCTTCTTCAAGTGTTTTTTTTTTATTAAAACATGAATAAAAAATAAAAAGAAATGTTTGAAGAAGAAACAACTGAACTTTAAAAAGTCATTTGCTTTTTGATTATACTGTGTAACTTCTGTGTTTTTTTCTAGAACATGACTGCTTAAATTGCTGTATGACATTTCAGTATTTGAATGTAACAAAATGTCTTCTCTAGCATCCTCTTGTTTCCTTTTAGTTTCTAAAGGATTTACAAAAGATGACTGAACAGGGGCCGGTGCCTGCTTCCAAAGTGCAAGGTCCTGAGTTCAATCCTGATAACCACATAGAATGTTAGGCATGGTGACTCATGCCCACCAGCAATCAATACCACATACCACAGTGCCGGGCATGGTGGCTCATGCCTGTCATCCCAGCACTCAGGAGGCAGAGACAGGAGGATTGCTGAGTTTGAGGCTTGCCCGGGCTACACAGTGAGCTCAGGGCCAGCCTGAACTACAAAGCAAGACCCTGTCTCAAAAAAAAAAAAAAAAGATGATTGAACAGATAATCAAGCATTCATTTTGATGATCAGTTTGCTGATCATTCTTAAAATAATTCCCTGAGCTGCTCAGCTCTGTCAATTAAAAATCCACCCTGCCCAGTTTCCCCTGTCAGACACCGCCTCTGCCTATCTTAGGGACCAATCACTGCTCTGGGCAATCTGCATATTAAAATTATCAGTGAGGCACAGGAAGTTTTGGTCACACTGTTAAATAATTAACTGATGAGATGTTGGTGGCTGCCTTTAGCGCAGGGAAGCCTAACTCTGAGTAAAGATCATGTTCTAGAAAAACCAGAAAGTACTAGTTAATCTCCAGCTAGGATTTTCCACTGTAATGATCTGAGTAAAATTGTTGGGGGCTGGAGATGTAGCTCAGAGGCGCTGGGGTACCTGGCAAGTGTGAGGTCCTGAGTTCGATCTCTGGTACCCAAACCAACAAAAAATGGTGGGCTCATGAGGGAACTGGTAGAGGTGTTAGAGGACCTCTGCCCTTGGCTGCTGGAGTGGGACACCGAGCGGTGACATCACAGGGCTTTTTGGACACAATCCCAGAAGCCTCCACTCCACCTCCACCACGCTCTGCTCAGCAGGTGGGAACCAGGAGTCCAGCCCCCGCACAGGCAGAGAGGAATGCAGGTCTGTCCACCTTTAACTCTGGATGCAATCTACAAGGCACTGTGCTGGGCACCTGGGCCATTTCCATTTTATGCCAAGATGACACCGCCATGACCATCTGTGTGCAGATCTCTGTGGGACATGAGCCTTCAGAGGAATGGCAGGGCCAGATAGCAAGCTTCACTTCGTGGTGAATGGCCAAACTGTTTGCCAAAGATACCCCAACATTTTCCACGCCCTCCAGGGGCTGGGGAGGGGGTGGTTTCCCAGCATCCTCTCCGACACTGGCTACGGCCGTGGGTTTTCATCTGAGTCCTTGGTGGCACCGGCTGCTGGCTGACAAGTCCCGCTGTGCACAGGGTGGGACACCTGTGTGCGTGCTGACTGCTACGACGGAGTCTCCCCGTGCCCCAAAACCCGACGCACACTGGAAACGTGATGCCAGTGCCGCGGTGTTGGTAGGTGGCCCCTCGCAGACGCAGACAACAGTGAAGTCCTGGGTGGGACAGTGTTGGTGGAGAAAGGCCTGGGGTTCAATCTCCTGGCGGCAGGGCCGTCGGGGGCTGTGTTTCCAGTGTGTGCGGCCGTCTGCCCTCACTCATTCCAAAGACACACAAAGCCCCTTATCGGTTTCTTGGCAACTGTCTTGTGACCAGGTCCAAAGAGCAGTTCACACCTGCCTGGCTTTGTCCAGCCAGGTGCGACTTTGTCCCAGGCTCAGGACGAGCTCTGCTGCCTGTCGCCATCTCTCTGCTGGCTCTGAGCAAGGACACGTCCTCAGTCGGCCCATCGCTCCGAGAGGATCCGCAGCCCGGCCCCTCACACGGGCGCCGGGGCTGCTGACTTGCTCTTCTCCGAGCTTCCCAGCTCCGGAAACGCTACGCTCACTGTTCCTGCCCAAACTGCCATCTTCCTTTTTCTCTTGTCTCCAATCCCACATCTGACGCATCAGCAATTATCTGGGTTCCTTTTCCTCATCTTGATTTTTCTCTGGTGCTAGAGATCCAACTCAGAGCCTCGCGTGTACTAACCAGGCTCTCTACTGCACCCCAGGTCCCCTTTTTGTTTTTAAATTTAACATAGTTTAATTATAAAGAAATAGGAAAGTTGCACAAAGAATACACTATTGCTGCGGGAAGCTGGTGCTTGCTCCTGAGAAACAGAAGCCAGAGGAGGTTGTGAATCTGGTGAATGAATATTATATTTTTATTTTTATTTTTGTTTTTTGTGGTATAGGGAATGCTGAGCTACATGCCAGCTTTTCTTCTTTTAAAACTGGAGACTGGTTTCCCTAAAGTTTCCCAGACTGGGCTCTGACTCGTGACTTTCCAGCCTGAGTCTCGGGATCGTGGCTGGGAGCCACCTCGCCTGGCTATGGACAAGTACTGGCTCCCGGGCCCGAGCGTTTCTCATGCCCTACCTGCTGTCGCTCTGGCTGAGCCATGGTCACCTCTTAGCAGCTGACTGCAGCTGCTGCCTGCTGTGTCTGAATGCACCCCAAGTTCCTGTGCTGCCTGCTGGGAGGTTATTAGGTCATGGGGTTCCACCCCAGAATGGATTCACGCTGCTATTAGAAAGGTTTGTATGGTGGTATGTGGCTGGAGTGCCAGCACACTGGGAGGCAGAACTAGGAGGACTGCAGGTCTGAGGCAAGCCTGAGCCACTCAGTGAGACCCTGTCTCAAAACAAAGAGAGAGGGCCGGGCGTGGTGGCTCACGCCTGTCATCCCAGCACTCGGGAGGCAGAGGCAGGAGGATTGCTGAGTTCAAGGCTTGCCTGCGCTACACAGTGAGCTCAGGGCCAGCCTGAACTACAAAACAAGACCCTGTCTCAAAAAACAAAACAAAAAAAACGAAACAAAGAGAGAGGGAGGAAGACAGAAGGGAGGCAGAGGAAGAAGGGAGGGACAGAAAGTGGGGAAAAGGAGGAGGCGGAGAAGACTTAGTTGAGAAGGTCTTTATCATTTTTTGCAGTATTAGGGACCGAATCCCAAGGTGCTGTACATTCTCAGTCCTTTTTATTATTTCTCAATTCTAAGTTGCCCAGGCTGGGTCAAACTTGCAATCTTCCTACCTCAGCCTTCCAAGTAGTTCAGACTAGAACTGGGGATGTAGTTCAGTGGTGCCACCACCTGCCTGGCAAATGCAAGGTCCTAACATTGATCCCTGGTTCCAAAAAACAAACAAAAAACCAAATAGCTGAGATCACGGCTGTGCGCCACCACATGTGACCATAAAAGGCCTTTGCCGCACAGGCATCTTCGGTCAAGACAAGAACGTGAAAACAATAAGCAAATGCAGTGTGTGCCCGTTGTGGGACTGAGTTCAGGCGTGAGCTGGAGAGACCAGCATTCTCCCAGGTTGTGCTCTGGGTATCTGTGGCTCCCCAGGAGAAGGAAGATGGGAATGGAAGTCAGGCTCCTGGCCAAGGAAATGGGAGGGAGCACACGATCCAGGGAAGGCCGAGGGGGCCCAGAAGCCTCGGCTCTGGGCTGGAGGACACAGGGATTCCCTTCTGCTTCAGCAGGTCCAGGACCCGGGCCTGCAGCAGGGGCGGACTCGAGCCAGGGGAAGGACCAAGGAAGGGCTCCTGGACTCTCGCTTGGCCCAGTGGTAGGGACCCCGGGAGCGGCCACTCACCCCGGCCAGCAAGCTGCGATCAATCCTGCTCAGGGTGGTGCCAATCCTGTGGTTTCTGTGCTTCCTTTACTTGAGAATTAATAGTTCTTATTTTTTTACCCCCAGTACTGGAGATAGAACTCAGGCCTTGTGCTTGCCAGGCAAATACTGCTGAGCTACATCCCTGTCCCATTATTCCCAGTTTTAAAGCCTGCTCTTTTTTGTTTGTTTGTTTTTGAAAAGGTCTTGCTATAAAGTTTAAAGTGACCTTGAATTCACTATGTAACCTGGCCTTGAACTTGCAGTGATCCTCCTGCCTCAGCCTCTTGAGTACTGGGATTACTACTGTGTATCATCATGCCAGTTTTAAAATGTTTTTAAAGCTTTCTTTCACATGTTTTTCTCTTTTTAAAAACTAAAGTAATTTGTGTTATATATCTTTTGTTTTAATTTAAGTTTCTTTTGTCAGTTTTATAAAAACAGATTTTTTAATAAAGTCAAGAAATCACACTTTTTTTTTTAGACATGGTCTCGCTTTGTAGCTCAGGGTGGCCTTGAACTCACTAGGTAGCCCAGGCAAGCCTCCAACTCAGCAATCCTCCTGCTTCTGTCTCCCGAGTGTTGGGATTACAGGTGTGAGCCACCACGCCCAGGATTGTGGTCTGTGGTACTGATGGCTGGTGGGTGTGAGTCACCACGCCCAGCATTGTATGTGGTTAC
>PVIC010052863.1:0-12048 GCA_004025085.1 Thryonomys swinderianus | reverse complement strand
AGTGGGAAATTTCCAAAGGAAATTTGATGTGGGAATGTAATGAGGGGAAGGAATAAATATGATACAGAAAGAAAATAAAAGAGTATGTATAAAGGGGGTGGGGAGGTATGGATGGGTAGGGATCTGGGTAAAAATGAGAATTAACTTGTGTCACATACTGGTACAAATTCCCCAATGTTATATGTGATTGTGAGATGTATATAAATTGTACCAGTAAAGAATTCAATTTAAAAACAAAGTAATAGTATAGTTTTTTGTGAAGTATAATACATGTTTATATTTTTACTAAGATAGGAATCATTAGGAGGGTATAACTGGCCAGAGTCCACGGAAGAATAGAAAAGTTTTCAAGGGTATCTGTGTAGAACTAAAGAAATAACATAAAAAGGTTACCAGGCGTTGCAAAAAATGTGAGGAAGATTAGGAAAATACTTAAAGAATAACTAAAATGATGAACCACTGAAATTAAACTGGGCAAGATAGAAATAAATACAGGAAGTCATCAAAAGAGAACACAGATCCATCAACACACCAGAGGCCCGTGGTAATTAAAGTATGGAGGGATTCTGGCATAGCTGAGAAATGTAATGAAAGCCTTTGAATGGCAGAAAGTTGTAGGATAGCTTCATTTATTCGTTCTGATGAAGTTTAGGTTATAAGGAAGTCAGGTTGAGGTCAAGGAAAAGAGTAAAGAAAGAATGAAACTGAAGCTGTCTGGAGGCAAGGAACCAACACGAGACATTGAATGGTCTATGGACATAAACAGTGTAGTCATCCGAGATGTTGTCACAGCTGAAAGAAGAAAGGCACAAAGAGCCAGAAATGTGAGTTTAAAAGGACTCAAAATTGTCATGCTCAATGAGCAAAAGTTATATCCAATGTCTCTACTTGTTACAGATTAACGCATAGTGTATTAGACATCATGCCTGACTGACTTCCTGAGATGAAAAATACAACTCTTCCTCTCTAAATCTGCTTAAAATTTTTTCAATTGGGTCTAAAAGGCATCTAAATCTAAAGAAAAGATGTATTATAGTCAGTTCCCCAGTAGATCTGAGTATTTTAGTTTTTTCCTAAATACTGTATATACACATATATATTGAAAATATTATTTTCAATTGTAACTACTTAAAAATATTTCCAAAGAACCTTCTCATTTTCAGAAATGTGTATGGCTTTTTTTTCCTACCAAGTAAGATAAAGAATATTGCAAAAAAAGTTTGACTAATGTGGTTTAAGTAATCTTCCATTTTACACTGATCCAAGAACACAGAGCTTTCACATGCTCTGTTGGGTATTTTTAGTGCAATTAATAGGAAAACCTGACTAACAGTAGTTAACAGAATATTTTTTTCTCACATAAAAGAGATAATGAGGGCAGTGTTGGTGCCCATCTTTCATGACTCAGGTTCCTTCTACCTTTCTCTTCCAGGACTCCTGGCTAATTGGTTTGTTGCCTCACAGCTTCCAAATGGCTTCTACTGTTTTGCTGTAGTCATTCATTCAAGGCAGAAAAAAGAACAAGGCTATCACAACTGCATCTATCATTTCCACTTAGAAAACAAAAAACTTTCCTTGAAGCTCCAGCAGCTAACTTCCTGACTGCCTCTGTGTCCCTAAGTGGATCACATGACTAAATTTAGTAATGAGGGATTTGGGAAGTTAGAAGCCAAAATGTCCTAATTCCCTTTGACCAGTGGTTTTCAACAAATGTGGTACTATTCTCTCCTTTCTCTGGGAATGCTTTAATATTAATGAGAACATTTTTATCATCTCAAAGATCAAATGGAAGGCAGCAATAGTGTTACTAACATTTCTTCCATAGGGGCCAAAATGCCAAATACTTTGAAAAGTGAGGAAAGTTTCCCTATAATGGAGATTTGCACTGCCCACAATGCCAAAAATGATTTCCACTGAAAAATGCAGACTTAACCAGCCATGACCTCGAGCTAGCATATATCTTCTCCAAACAAATATTTGTGGAGCCACAGTGTGTGGAGGGAGGGATCATCAACATGTGTATTGTTTGAAACCATATTACAATTGACTTCAATCAAGTGAAACATAAATTATGAAAGACAGGAAAGACACAAAGGCCAAATGAAGTAGTACCTTTAAGGCCAGACAGATGGGAGTCAAGAAAGCATTCAGTTAGACTATTACTTGCCATTTTCTGTATCTATTATTTGGCAAAGATTACTTATTTGTAACTTGTGATATTTATCTCAAATCACAGAATGGTAATTATGATAACCATTTGTAATCATCATATGCCAAGATAATGAAAAGGGGAAACAGACAATAAAACCTATAAGAAATGAGGAAGCAACTCTTTCCCACACCCTTTATTGGAGTATTTCTTGATAAAGCTCTGAGAAGATATATGCCAATATTTGATTAAATATACTGACACACATGATAGATAAACAGAAAGGAAGGCAATATTTCTATTAAAATTTCAGAAGAAAGGTACTGTCTAATACAAATTCTTAGCACCAAATAAGAGTTTCAAGTTTAATTTAGCCTCTGCCTATCAGAAGATTAATATGGAAAAAGTACACTAAGCAAAGCCTAGCTCCAGGTAGCAGAGTCTTTAAAAACAATTCTTTTTACTGAGGAGTTGGCAGGAAATTTCCAAAAATGCAAAACAATGTCTTTTAGAGGCAAAAATAATGCCCTGTGACGTCTACATTTGAACTCCTCTTTTAAAATGCACACACAGCAATGAAATAGTATAAAGAAAAGTGACTGGGTTGGTCTAAGGGTGAAAATTACTACTAACATATTATTAGGATATGGCTTTTTGTAAAGGGTTTTCTTGGACATGGTTCTTTGCCAAATTATTTTTTCCATGTCGTCATGTGATATTATTTACATTTAGAACAGCCACTCTTTTGTTTCTAATTCCTTCTCATAACCCCCTTACCATCATCAAGTGAAGTTCATATCTTTGTATGGGAAAGACCCTAGGCCAAGCACACTTTTATTCAATTGATAGACATAGTAATGTATCTATTTTTAAAGCAATCATGCAAGGGACTGAATTTAAATAAAACACATAGGCTTTTTCCCTGATATATAAAACTTAAATTAAGCATAGCCAGACTATTTATACTAAAAAGTCTTCTCAGCCTACACTCCACTAACCTCTTCCACTTCTTTTAATCACCAGTCTGGGTACCATGGCTCTAAATTCCTAATTTCTGTAAAATAATTTACTTGCCAGTAATATGGCTCTAAAAGATGACCTTCAGAATTCAATTTGCTATAGGAAGGATCCAGTCTGAGAATATCTTTGCATACTATTAACTGAACCTAACAAAATTCACGACATTATCTCTACCTTCGCCAGGGAAGTAGAAAAACCAATAATACACCTATACTTACAATAATCCTTTTTTTCTAGTTGTTTATTCCCAAATATTCTTAGAAAATAATCATTATTCTATCTTCACATGTATTCCCAGCAAACAAAAATTATTGTTCAAGATTTCAATCCAAAATAGTTCACTTTAGTGTCATACCAATCACAAATCTGTATTTTGCTGATTTGTTATAGAAAGGATATATTGTGAGATGAAAAAAAGGAAATAACATATTTTTCATTTCCATGCTCTATTTTTTCAAAAAGTAATTTTAAAACCTTCTTATAAACTTTTTATTTAAATCATCAAATCAAACCTAAAATGTGATATCTTTAAGATTCATAACATAAAAATAATTAACTGAAATGCTGCTTAATTACCACTAAAACTAGGCAGTCATTCATTCATTCTAGACTCATTTCCTCATTCAGATTAAGGTCAAATAGAAAATAAAGCTAGCTTGGTTAAAAAAAAATCACCCTGATTTACAAATACCAACTACAGACATATAAACTAGTCATACTAGAGAGTACAATATCAGGTGTCTTATGGTAAGAGGGGGGGAAAAAACAAATTTCCCAAAACTACAGTAAGAATAAGCTTTCCATTTATGAAAGAAATTACTTTCTCCATATAGGTGGAGCAAGAACAACTCTTAGCAAAGCATATTCTTGTAGTTGCAGTCATTTTCAGTGGTATGATGCTTTTACCTGAACTAAGTCACTCTTCCCTTTCTAGCACATTTATGTCAACTAAACATTGAAGACTGGAAAAAATGGTTTGCAATGATTCTGGAAATTGTTCCTAATAAAACTATTAACATCGCTAAATTCTCAAAGATATTCTCGAAATATGATACAAAAATTGTTACAATGAAAATGGTGTTATTTCCATAAAGCCCTACAGAAAAATAATCAGGAAAGCTGTAAAGTTACACAGGAAAGCTGAGGCACGTGTGCCCAATAACTTCACCAAAGACTGCCAGAACTACAGACTCTCACAGAGGTTGCTGCAACCCTTCAGAAAAATTCCTTCTGCATCAACCAGACATTTCTGCCCAACATTTGTTTGCTTAAGTGGGCTTGGTCCATTGTCCACCTGTTACTGATCTTCATAGCCAAAGATTACTGCCTCAAAATATTTCATGTATCCCTTCCCATTTTTCTCTTGGGAGCTTCCCAATGCCTCAACTTTCTTATATTTACACATAATTTTCTTAAATATACGCGTAATTTACTATGGTGTGCATATTCCCTTCACGATGCTCTGCTACTCCCAGACAAATATCGTTATTCTTTGAAGAACCGCTGCTTGTTACTCAGGTTGGCAATGGAATTATTGGCCAGTGTGCTCACTTCTTCCTAATTCCAACTCAATTTATAGATGAGGCACTGATTCATAAATGGAGCAAAACAGGCACAAGGCAACAGTCTTTCTGAGTACTTACTGGTGGCTGCACTACGTAAAAGGCGTCCTAAAATACAACCATGACTTCAGAAAGAAAGGAAGCCCGATGCACCCTCAACACAAATAAATGAGACAGTTGTAGCAGTGAAAAGACTAGGAGAAACAAGGAAAGGAAGGAGGAAGGTGAAGAATGCAGTCAAGTCACAGCCACTGAAGATGTAAAGAACTGGGCAAATGCTCGAAATAAAGCATAACCTTTAGCAGAGGAAACTGTATATTCGGCATGACCTCAATTTTGTGGTACAACTGGGTAGTTTCTGGAAAGACAACACACCAAATTTTACAAGCTAGAGTTTTTTTCCCCTACGTTCAGGCACTTATCTTGTAGCCTTCTCACTTTTTTGACACAGGTATTTGCGTTTTGTGTGGCTGAGAACACACCACACTCACATGTTTCGTGAAAATATGGCTCCCTTGTTATGAATAACTGGCATGACACTGAATTACCACGCTCAGTAGAGTTAGGAGTGAAAAGAAACTGTCCATTGACATTACACCGTTACAATGAGCTCTAACACGCATTTTCCGGTTAAAAAACTACCAGGGAACCGCGGGCCCTGGGGTAATGGCGAGCTGCGCGCTCTGGGCCCGCAGGCCGCGCCGCCCTCTGCCGGCCTCCCTTCCCCAGCGCCCACCCCGACCAGCAGCTGTGCACCACCGCCTTTGTCTGCGCACCGCCCAGCCTGCGCCGCAGCCCCGTCCTCACCTCGTTGCACAGGCCGCCGAGGTGGCCGCGGGTCCCAGCAGCGGCGCTTCACGTCGCAGGCCTGGTGAACTCTTCTTCCCACGCTCCAGAAATCAGGCTGCTTCTGGGAAGCCACGCGGCCCAAAATACCTCACCTTCGTAATCGCTTCTCAGCCTGATGCCCCCCCAACCCGGAAGCTCGTTTCTGACCTTCACCTCTTCTGCCGCTGCTTTGTGTTTCCTTGACCTCACCTGGGTTTCCCAAGCATCTGTCTTTCTCTGTCCACGACAACTTTTCTCCCTTTCTTGGGAACCATAATGGTAGAAGGGTTTCAACGAAATATAAATTTCACAGGAACTTGCAAAATAAGTTTAATTTTTTCAAGATACCACCATTATATACTTTGATTCGATAATTCTTTCTGCAAAACATCCTTAAAGTGTAATGAATGAGCCCAGTGTGGTTGTTAGAGTTGACAGATGGGCCAAAAATAGTACCGGCGCTTGTGCACAAGGAAAGAATCACCGAGCATCCACGTCCTGGTAAGTAGCTACATTTATTGAAGATCACTGGACAGTTGCAGCAGGAACAGGCGGGAGGAAGGAAAGGAAACCTGCAGCTCCCAGGCTTCCAGTATTTAAAGAGGCAGAGCCTCTGATCCCCAGGTGCCTCCCATTCCATGATTGGCCGTTTCGGGCATCCTGACTTCCTAGGCATGGAGGGGTGTTACGCTTACTGCGGAGTGAAGAATGGGTGGAGTGAAGAATGGGTGGAGTGACTCCTCAAATTTCCTCTTTCTAACTGTACAGTATTAAGGTGTTCGGGCTTGTCACCCCTGAACACTGGAAGACTAAAGCATAGAGATTCATATTTAAGGGCTAAGCACCAGATCTGCATGGGCCCATTAAGAGATAAACTGGATCCTAAGGTCATCAGCAATCCGAAAGACTATCCCAGTTCTGGAAAAAAGGAGCACACACACAGCCTTTGCTATCCATAAACCATACTAGAACAGTGTGTGAGTGATTTCTAGAGAGACATTTTCTAAAAATAGCCAAGTGTATTATTATAGTATCGGATTCTGATGCTTGGGTTCTGATTTGTTATAGTTCGTGCATTCCCTTCATCGTAAGATCGAAGTGAATAATGCAGCACTGCGAAGCCACCACATTCCCTTTGGCCTCATAGTAAAAAGGAAGCCTTCTCAGACCTAGCGCCTGTAATCCCCGCGCTCAGGGGGTTGAGGCAAGAGGATTCCCGTAAATTCAAGGTCACTCTGGTCTACATAGTGAGCTCAAAGACAGCCTGTGCATTTCTCAGTCTCTGCTTTGATTTTATGATCTGGACGCCACAGAAAATCTCAGTGAAAAAAAAAACAATACCCTTGGGATCAGAATTTTTTTTTCCCAGAGAATTTGAAAACATGAAGAGTCACAGTGCCCTCTAGTGACACATAGATAGAATGCACTTTTACTCTACTTTGCAGAGAACAATAAAGTTTGAATCCGATACATTTTTAGAGAATTCTCTATAAATATTTATAAAGGCTAATTTGTTTCTGTCTGGTGAAAAGTATAAATTGCAATCAGTTAACCTCATAGTACACTGGTGAATAATCCCTTCACTGTTCCATTTATCTTACATTTATACTGTGTGCGGAAAAGGTTACTTCCAATCAATCCAATCTTGAGAAACAAGTTATACTCCAATGCAAATGTAAGGACAAGCTTGAGGAACTGTGGACCTGTAGTCTAATCTCAAATAAGTTAATGCCTGGCAATGAGATTTGAAATGAGAAAAGTGATCTTACTGCCCCTCATTTTCTTTCTGTACAAATGATGAAAAGCTTGGCAGTGTTGGTAAGGATAGGAGGAAATGGAATCAACATGTCTGGTGAGAACGCTGATGTTACAGTCTTTCTGGAGGAAAATTTTGCATTGACTGAAAAATCTGCAAGTGTGAATTGTCTTTGCACCCAATTAGTGATAGCTTATATCAAACTCTTACTCTGTCCTTTATATTGTGCTGAGCATATTAGCCCATTTAGTCCTTATAACAATCCTTTGAAATAGGCATTTTAATTAGCCCTATTTTTCATATAAGAAAAACCAGAATGCTAACCTACCAATACTTACACAACCAATAACTGGTAAAACCTACATAGAAGCCCAGGCTGAGTGACTCATCATCCACACCTTACCATGCTGCCCTTCAAGAAATTCACCTTCTAGAAATTTATCTAAAGAAAACAATCAAGGGTGTGCATAAGTTTCAAAAAATATTGATCTGACCATTTCTACAGTAAAAATTTTTAAATAACCTAAATGCTAACAACAAGAAATCCATTAAATAAATGATTTTAAAACCAAACCTCTAAGTAACCTTAAAGAAGATCTAATGACATGGAAAATGTTTCCAATAGATTAAGTGCAGATAACAGGTTCTAAACATGCATGTGTATACATACTGACGTTTTTCAAAGATTTATATTTTTATAAGAAAGAAAGGGAAATTTTCAATGTGTAAATACAGTTGTATTGAAGTAGTAAGAATAGGACATAATGATTTTTGTATTCATTTTCCAATGTTCCTATAATTCTAGAAGTATTTTCAATGGGAGATTTAATCCAAATGTACTTTCAAATATATTTGCCTCCAAATATCTATTATTTCAAATGAGATAAAATTTAGCCATGGAGGGGCTGGAGGATTAGCTCAGTGGTTCCGGCGCCTGCCTCGCAAGCGCAAGGTCCTGAGTTCGATCCCCGGAAACCGTACAATGCTGGGCGTGGAGACTCACGCCCACCAGCAATCAATACCACATACCCCAGTGCCGGGCGTGGTGGCTCACGCCTGTAATCCCAGCACTCGGGAGGCAGAGACGTGAGGATTGCTGAGTTCGAGGCTTGCCTGGGCTACATAATGAGCTCAGGGCCAGCCTGAACTACAAAGCGAGACCCTGTCTCAAAAAAAAAAAAAAATCAGCTGTGGAATTTTAGAACTAGATAGGGACATTTACCACCTTTCCAGTAATTTCCAAATTTGCTTCCTTCTCAGAATCAAAAACTGAGGGACTCAAACAACAAATTCTCAAGTTCCCTTTTTGCCCAATTTAGATTTCTAGCAAGTGATGTCTAGTGGTTCTTATGTTCTAAGAGTGTGAGGAATTATAAATTTGCTACCACTGCATTGCTTTGATCAAGTTCAACTTTTAATTTTCTTGATGAAAAATGTCTTTTACACAGAAGAATTACTAACTGAAAATTGTTGGGGCTCAGCTAATAGCTTGGTGGTAGAATGCTTGCCTAGCCTATGCAAGGCACTGGACTCAGTGCCCAGCACTCTCAGAACCACACATACAGAAATAGTTTAGCTGTAAAAATTGTGAAAGTTAAACTGAACAGCACTGAGCAGAAACTATATTCTCAACTATATTCATTGTAAATTGCTTGTTCTCATTTCTCAGCTACATGCTATTTAAAGAAACCAAGACTTTCTCCATGGTAGTCACAGATTTGAAAAACACAAAGTCAGACTCAAAATAAAAACACATATTTGATACTATTCGAAGGAAACTTACAGTTAATACACAAAAAGTCTTTGTTTTAAACAACAGATGGACCATACATTTTCAAAGGTCCTAATTATACAGAGTAAAGAAAAAACACTAGACACACACTGAAAGTGTTTTCAAATAACAGAGTTAGAAAAACAGGTACATATCCATAGCTTTCCTTAGAGTTTCAGAAGTCAAATATTTTTGAACTTTTCTGATGCTACTTGACTAACTTATCTGATGCTTCTTGAAGTAGCAATTTTTATTTGCAGTTTGATAATCTTAATGAGTCTTAAATTGACTGCAAATAAAGAGATGAACTTCCCTGAACACACAGGGAGATGCACCAATCTACCTAGACCACAGACCTAGCTAGATGGCCCCTCCATGTCACTTCGTGTATGAGGACATCTTCTACAAAGTGTCTCCAGCAAAAGCCATAAGCTAGTTAAGTCTAAGAAGACATAAGTAAAATAGTTCATCTCTAATTTCTGCCAGTCAGCAAAGAAATGCATACTGATATAACAATCTTAACAAAAGATTATAGATATTTTTCTATATTTGCATATTTTATTTATCATATATTACATATAATTTATCATATATGACATATAATTTAATCATATATGATATATAATTATATATATAATATGTTACATTTATATATATTTAAAAATGAAAACTAGAACTGAAGTACAGTGGACAAGCACCGTGAAAATAGGCAATAACTGCCACTAAGGCAACATGAATGGTCAGCCTATGCTGAGGGCTTGATTGCTCACGTGACTTGCCAGGTGACACTTTTCCTGAGCTCTCACTGAAAATTCTGGTCCATTTTCCTTACCTGGACTTCTATTCTGCTTTCTGTTCAGCTTGGAAAATACACCTAGAGCATCAAACACATATATAGTCTAGCTGAACTATAATGAAGGTGGCAAGAAACCAAGGAAAAGAGCAGGCTGTATTAGTTCAGTTATTTCCTTTGCATGGGTAGCAGATGGACTTCAAACTCTAATAACCCTCTGCTACCTCAGCGCAGGCTGACAATACATCATTATACTTGGATGGAAGCAAGGAGAAGGTGCCTGGCAACTAGGACCTGGAATGCTCGAGCTTTTGTCAGTTTACGTCATAATCTTAATATTAAACAGGCTTGTTCCCATATGCCAGTCATCACCTCATTTTATGTTTTTTAAACACAAGAAGATTAAAAAGACTTTCCTGAAAGTACTTTAGCTCCTTAGATATAGAACAGTAGAAGTATTTAAATCTCCTTTTCTAAATGCATACAGAACACTGCCATGAGGCTTGATGGATATTACATCAAAGTAGGGTGATATTTCCATTAGCCACAGTACACAACACAACTCAGCCTCTTTTCAAAATTCAGTGGGACACTGAGAATTATTCATTGAACTCCATTACCCAGAGACTGCAAGAAAGAAAGGAAGAAATGAAAAAAGGAAAGGAAGAAGGAAAGAAAGAAAGAAAGAAAGAAAGAAAGAAAGAAAGAAAGAAAGAAAGAAAGAAAGAAAGAAAGAAAGAAAGAAAGAAAGAAAGAAAGAAAGAAAGAAAGAAAGAAAGAAAGAAAGAAAGAAGGAAAGAAAGAAGGAAAGAAAGAGAGAGAAAGAAGTGTATGATCTTCAGGAAAAGAAAAACATGTATAAATATTTAATACTAAATTTCCTGAGGCATCCTGAGATTAACAGAAGTGACCTTTGGCCTTTACAATTACAAGAGGTGCTCAAAGTGCTGGCCATGAGTTTCCAGACACTGAGTAGTACAGTGACCTGATGCTCGAGTGACCTTGGTCACTGAGATTGCTACACGTGCGTTTGCAGTTTCTTCTCTAAGGGCCACAGTGTAGTGAGTTTTCTGCAGTATGCATCTTTTAGTGTCCCCCATATGAGGGTGACGCCATCTATTGTGAAAAAAGTCTGTCTTTCTTTTCCTGAACTATATATACAATTTTTGGTGGCTATCTCTCTCTCTCTCTCTCTCTCTCTCTCTCTCTCTCTCTCTCTCTCTCTCTCTCTGTATGTATACATATATTTATTTATTTAATATATAATCATTAAAACTTGTTTCTATTTTGACTTTAACATTCCTTTTTAATCTTTGTCTATTTATAATGCAAATAAAGTGTATATCTTTTGAGTTAGTGCTCAAAAGTTTTGCCTAGTCAAAGTCTGTGCTCAACAGTTAATGAAAAGTTAATAAGTTAATAAGAAGAAGGGAAAAAAGGAAGAAAAGCTGAAAAAGAATTAAAACCAAAGGACAGTGGTAGACTGCATGCCCAGCCTCCCAGTCCAGACAGTGGTAGACTACGTGACCAGTCTCCCAAGGAGAAAGCTGTCCTAGCACCAGACAAAAAGGAAAATAGAAGCCTCTGTGTATCTCTGATGTATTAGTGTCTAACAGTGTCAATCAAGGGGAAAACGTGTTTGTTAAGCTTCACTCCTCCCTCACTGAACAGGAGAATCACTGGAGAAAATTAATTTCTATCAGCAAATCCAGAGATTGGGTTGGGGGTTGTCTTAGTCCTGTTTTTGCTCCCATAACAGAAGTGGATATGGAGTTGTTTGTAAAGAGCAGAGACTGCATTCTCCCAGTTCTTAAGGACTGGAAATCCAAAACCAAGGGGCTCACATCTGGCGAGGGCCTTCTTACTGTATCATCACAAGTGGTGTTGAGAAGTGGGACCTCGGAAGGTCCCACTTCTCAACACCACTGTACTGTAAATGGAGAACACATTCAAAGCACCGCTGGGCTGTAAATAATACTCTCACTTTTCAGTTCCTAAGTAAACAGCCTAACCAAAACTGTGTCCTCCTGGCTTTCTAGCTCTTGAGGCCAATGAAAAGGAAGAAAGCTAACAATTTAAACCATAAACAATAAGCCTGAGTTATCAGTGATCTCTGGCAAGTATTTTTGACAATAACAAAATGGAATAAGGAAAATGTTATCAGCAGAA
>PVIC010052862.1:0-12036 GCA_004025085.1 Thryonomys swinderianus | reverse complement strand
TGAGGGGAAGGAATAAATATGATACAGAAAGAAAATAAAAGAGCATGTATAAGGGGGGAGGAGGGGGGAGTGGGTAGGGATATGGGTAAAAATGAGAATTAACTTGTGGCATATACTGGTACAAATTTCCCAATGTTATATGTGATTTTGAGATGTATATAAATTGTACCAATAAAGAATTCAATTTAAAAAAAAAACATACCTGTTTGGTTAATTTTATTCTTAAGTACTTCATTTAATTTTTGTAACTACTGTTTTGTTGATTTCTATTCCAGGGAGATTTGTCATTTAACAACAGTACTGAAGTGTGTATCCTACAAACTTGTTGAATTAATTTGTTAGTTCTCATACTGTATGGTTCAGTTTCTTTTCTTTTTTGCAATTTATATACACAAGGTCATGTTATTTTGCAGGCATAACAATTTGACTTTTTTTCCAATCTGCCCTTTATGTCAATAGCTCTACTAATACTATTCCAAAGTTGTCATAAACTTTCTTGATTTCTCTTCATTCATTTTTTGCTTTTCTCCATCAACTATGTATTTTCAAGTAGACTGCCTTTAAGTTCACTAATACTTTCTTCAGTTGCTTCTATCCTGCTATTGATTCCTCCTTTGCATTTTTAACTTTGCCAAGTGTATTTTTCATCTCGAGTTTATTTGAATTTTTAAAAATTTATTTTCATCTCTTTGCTAAGTTTCTGTGTTACAGTACTGAAATGTTTCTCTGTGTTTTCTTCAAGCTCATTGAATTTTTTTAAAGAAACTCTTTTGAATGCTTTACCTGAAAGTGCTCTTATAATGATTACTGTTTGATCAGTTTCTGATACCTAATTTTGAGAACAGATGAAGTTATGGTTTCTGAAATCTCTTGATGTATATTGATGTGCAATACCTTTAACCATTAAAAGATCAATTGTGTATTCCACTCATCCTAGTGTATCATTGTTCATACCTGTCTTTCCAGAACTCTAACCAGGTTTTTTTTTTTTTTTTTTTTTCTGAGCCGGTAGTCACTTCTATTATACCAGCCCTATGTGATATCCAGGCTGAGAATTTTTCAGGAGTCTACTTTTGGCATGGCCTTATTGTTTCAGTACTAAGAGGGCTGTCCAAGTCCAGATTTGTCCCCAGAGACTGTTGACACACTGTTCAGAAACAGGAGAGCCAGGCCTATTTATAATTCTAGCTACTCAGGAGGCTAAGGCAGGAAGATTGTAATTTGAGGCTAACCTGGGAAACATAATGAACTCCTTCCTGTAAATAAAATTCAAAAGTTAGACGAGGTCATAGAACAGTGGTAAGGTGTTTTTCTGACACGCATGAAGACTGTGAATTGAACTTCAGTGGAAAGAAAGAAAAGAAGAGGGGAGGGGAAGGGAGGGGAAGGGAGGGGAGGGGAGGAGAGGAGAGGAGAGTGGCAAAACACCTAGAGTATTCTGTCCTTGTAAGCCCCCCCTGGAGATGCCTTAGCTGCAGTTACAGGTTTGTGTGCCAGATGCTGCAGGATTCTGTCTGGTTTTGTGTCAAGCACTGTGAATGAACTATGCCCAGCTTCCCATCTACAGCCACCAAAGCCACCAAGCTATGTTCCATCCTGAGCCCATCTGCAACCAGGAGCTACACAACACTGATTTAAAACCAAGCCTCATACTTCTATGGCCTGGCTTTTACTTAAGTGGATTTGTGGTCCAAAACTGCTGCAACCAACCACAAGTGATGCTGGTTGAAATAGAAATCTTGTAGACTGGGCCTGTGTGTTTTTCCCCAGCACTGGAACTTTTCCAGAGACTCCATCTCAGGCAGGGCCAAGATAGAAAGACTTAAGATGTTCCTACCATTAGGTTTCACTAGTCCCAAGCTAGTTCCAGGACAAAGTCAATCTCAGGCACAACAGGTGAGGCCATTGCAGAGCACCATGTCCCTCCTCCTCGGTTCCAGAAAACTTGGTCACATCTGCACCTCCCTTTCCGATAACAGTGACCATGCTCTCTCCACCCCTCCCCAAATTCCGTAAGGCAGCAACTCCTCTCTGGAATAACCACCTTCCTTTCAAAGCCTTTGTTCTCCCTCCACTAAGAGCTGTGCAATAAGTAGCCTCCTTGTTCACACAAACCCTGCCTGAGTGGTCTCTGCTCACCATGCCCTCAGTACAGTCCTCTGCTTAGTACCCAGTCCTCGCACACAGAGAATGAAGTCTTGGAGCACAGTGTGCTTCCCTAGGTTAGAATATTGGCAAAGCAGACTTTCGGCCTCTTTGGCCGATGCTGAGCTGGGTTGTGACAAAATCACACAACTTATACTGTCCCAGGGATGCACAAAGGCCCACACAATGGCTCACAGTGATACGAAATGAAACATGAGTCTGTCTCTCTAGGCTACAGGTCTCTGCCTTGTGCAAGGGCAGTTTTAGAGTTCCATGTACAGATGTTTCTTGTATAATGACCTACCTGTTTAATGGCTATTCAGACTTATGGTCTTGCTGTTCAGAATTATGACTCATCTTTCCTTTTGTACATTTCTGTACACTTTGTTTATAGAGCCTCAATGTCTTTTCTGTAACAGTATACTTTATTCATACACTTCTATAATTTTTTATTTCACTAACTAGTAAAATACTGTAGTTTTATGTTCTACAACACATTACAGTGCTGCATGTAAGAGTTATGCAAATAAAAGTCAACAAGTTGGAGTTTACTTTGATTATTTCTACATTCTGAATATTGTATTGTACATGCTATACACAATTATTCATTAGTAACCACTTCATTTAATGACTATAAAAGGAACTTGGTCATTAATTGAGAAGTGTCTGTGTTAGCACTGGCCTCCGGATAACTTTGTTGCCAGAAGACAGAAGATGGATGGTGGAGACAGTTACTTTGGCCACAAATTCTGACGCTAATTTTATTCATACCTGAGTGTCGCAGCTTCCAGGGCCTGGCCAATCTCAGTAGGAGGGTGTGTGTACCCCAGGCCTACTCCAAGGTGTCAGCTAATGCAGTTAAGACTTAAGTCTGTCCTATGAGTACACGGATCTCTTCTGTTTTCTGCCAGAGGTGGTCTTAAGGTTCTGTCTATGAGCTCTGGCTTCCCTGTGAGGCTCCCTGTTTCTATTGGATGCTTAAATTCTCTGCAGAGGACTTGGCCCTGGACTCTGAAACAGAATCCTGTGATAGCTTTTGTGCCCTGTTCCCCAGCATACAGAGTCCCACACACTGCTATGTCACTCCTGGTTGGAGAAGAGTCGTGCCTACAGTCACTTGCCTGAACCAACATACTTCCATGCATTCAGCCAATTACTGTTGGCCTATTGATATGAATTGCAAGATCTTGCCCTACACGGGGTTTTGCTATAGCAAGTCTGGTGCTAGGTCACAATTCTAGGACTTGAACTTAATTCTCTTTCCCTCTCCCAAACAAGAGGTGTTTCTTGTCAGTCTGGACTGCTTAGGTGGGGGTGGGGATCAAATGGGCAACTCTTTCCTTCCTGCCCTCTTCAACTGTCTTTGGCTTCTTATACTAAAGCAGGCACTGTTGTATGTGACTCGATTTCCATAACTCTTTTGCTGGTAGTTTGGTGTATGAATACACTTTCTCAATTTGGTGTGTCTGTGAGGAGAGAGCCAGAGGATTTTACCTAGTCACCCTCTTGCTCTGAAACTCTCCTCTATTTTAAGTTTTTGCACATTTTTAACAGTTCCTTTAAATTCCTTGTCTGCTAATTCTAACATCTGTATCCACACATAGTGTATTTTTATTGACTTGCACTAGTTTTCTTAATTATGGAGCATTTTTCTTCCTTTTTCTATGCTGGATATTGTAACTGAAAATTTTTATAGAGTCCAGATTATGTAGTCTTTGTGAATATTCACAATAAAGCTTTTGAAAGATTCTTTAATTATTGATGGATATTTTAATTCTTACTGATTATAGTTTCATGCTGTTAGGATGGGCCGCTTAAACTTCCTGTGCCTTCCTCTAGAACATGATCCTTATTCCTAAAATATGCATTTCACAGGGTCTCAACTGAATACCTCAGAAGAGCAGTGTCAGCCCTTTTATGGCTTAACCAAAATACCAGCATCTCCCAGGGGTGCAGAATCTGCAGTGTTCCCATTTAGCAAGCAACCCCTTGTCATACAATTGCTGGTAAGCTTAGCAAAATCAAGTCATGTCTATGTGTCCCCCCCTTAGCCAGGAGCCATGCAAACTTCTTCACAGATCTAGCTTCTGTGGTACTCAGTCTCACGAATTCCAGGCTCTTCAATGCCTCACTGTGCTTGAACACACCTCTCAGTGTGAGACAAGTATGTGTGTGTGTGTGTGTATACACACATTATATATATATATATATATATATATATATATATATTCATTCATAAGTAAGACTCTGCAATGATTATTGGCTTTACTTTGTGTATGTTCCTTCTCAGAAGGATCAAGATACTGAATTGTCTGTTGTTTGTTGCCTGAAAATAATAGCTGCATACATTTTGTCCAATGTTCTTTTGTTGTTGATAGGACAGCAATTGAAGAGCCAGTTGCTTTGTAATGGCCTGAACTGGATGGCTTTATTTTTTAAATTAAAAACAAAAACATTGTTTCTCTTGACATTAGAAACTGTACATTAGAAACTCTATTGAGATGGAGAGTGGGGATGATGAGATAATGTTGGCAGACTTGTTAAGTAGATCAAACTAATTCTGAACCTCATGTTTCCCAACCCCAAATCTGTGGCTGTTTGGAATTTAAGAGTGAAAGCACAGCATTATCAGAGAGGGATCTCCTTGCCTACTTCATGCCTTCTATCTCTTCTTATCTATCATCATTTATGCCTTAGAGCTGCCAATTATTCTTTGAGACTCTCTGAATGAAATGCAAACATCCAGACTGCCTTTACAGAATAGCTTCGCCTATTGGCTGCAGTTTGCTAAAGTTAAGCCTTCTTTCTTGTTGATCCTCGCTCGAGTTGTCCCCTTTCTCTGGACTTCTGCATGGGATAGCAGTGTATGAAGAAACACTTGTTTTTATTTACTTATTTATTTTTCATCTGCCACATTATATTTGAAGGCCCTTCCTCAGAAAGTCTTATTCTTTGGACAAGCCTATGCATTTCTCAAGAAGTTTATGTTCTCTGCTCTTAGCCTCAGTTGCTGAAAGTTCCAAGACCGAAATCAGAAAGGTTTTGATGATATTCAATCCCCCTCCTAAATGCACAGGGATCCCAATCTTGTAAAGCCATCCACTTCTACACTTCTGACAGGTCCCATATACCTCTCTCATAGCTGTTTCTTCACAGGTGACCCATTTCGGGATGTACTCTGGACACTTCAGCCTGGGAAATGTCAAAGTGCATTAATATTCTTTCAAAAAATCCTCGTGGCTCATTTTATTTTTATTGCTTCTTTTTTTGAGAAAATTTTTAAAACTCAGTTTAGTTCTTAGGAAGCTATCCTAGACATGCCTACCTGAGAAGAAAACTTAGGTGACTCTGAGCAACAAATGCTTCAAGATTGTGAATATAGCATGTTTAGACATTCCCAAGAGTCTCTCTGTAGAAAAACAGTATGGCTATTATTGCTTCCTGGAGAGTTTCTAGATCTGTTTGCTGGGGTGGACAGAGATGTAGTTAATCAAATGCCTTGAGACTTTAATGATAGAAAAACATTGTGCAAATTGAACCATCATGCCTGAAGAACCTCAAGATTCCCCAAGAAAGAGATCCAAACCGAGCTTGAAAATGATCCTAGCTTACATTTACATCCTGTGTTTCAGTGGTTTTGTCTACGAATTTTGAAAATCACATTCCCTTTACTAGATTAAAATTTCCTTAAGGGCAGTGATTGGATTTATTTTTTAACTCACAGGTGTCTGTCCTCCCTGTCAGCCTTCCAGGCCCTAATGTAAAGTTATATACCTGAGGCAATGTTCTTTGCCCGGATCTGAACTGAATTATTTCTTATAACTTCTGTAAACCATCAGAAAAGCAAGACATCATTCAAATTGGCTTTCCAGATCAAAAATAGTTTTCAGAGAGAAACTCTGTCCTGCAGAACAATGTTTGTTAGAATGGCATTCCTTCACTGACTTTCAATCGTCACTATTATCAAGGAGAATCTAAATCCCCTTCAGAAATACAGACCCAAACAGCTAAGTGTACTAGAGGTCATCACCTGACAGCTGAATAGAAATAGACATTCACCAGGTGTTGGATTTTGCTATTCCCATCTAGGTTTAAATTTCAAGTTATGCCTTATTAGCTAGATGTCCATAGGGGCAAGAAGAATACCTGAACACCTGTGTTTTCTTGTCCTTAAAATAAGATTTCTTAATTTCTGTGTTTGAGGATTAAATGCCATGATATACCCCCATACACATACTTTTCAATCAAAATATAGGCCTCTGATTGAGTGCATCACTTGTAATCACCTGATGTACTTCACTGATATTGAGAAACTGGACTACATCCTTTTTACTGGGGAAGGTGGAGAAGATGGTATGATTCTGAGCTTGTGTCTACAAGACTGGATTAGTAGATAGGAACTTCTCTGAACCTAAAGATTCTAGGTATTGGACATTGTTTTGATTGAAAAATAATTCATAGGTTTTCATTTTTGAATTAAGAAAGATTAATAGAATAGTTGAATGGATTTTAAAGGTAATTGTGGAAAACTACACTTTTCCCAAGATTTGCAAAGCTAAATTATTATTATTTTAATCTAATTTCAAGGCTCAAAGCTCATTCTTACCTTCCTTATCAATTGGCATTAGCATGATAATGAAATGAATCCAGGAACCATGAGGCATTACCATTGCAGTGGCATTGTGTAAAGTAGTTCACATTTCTGGTATGAAACAAATTGTAGAACACCAAACAAAGCAGAAAAATCTCTGAAGCCTTGATAGAGAAAACAGTCATTTTCAAATGTGTTTATGATTTCACATTCTATTTTCCTACTCACGGATAGCTGAATTAATGTAATTAGCTCCAAAGCTCAAATGACAGAAAATTAACATGCAGAGGCTTCACCATAAAATAGGATTTTCTCAATTCAACTACAATAATAAAAATTATTTTAACCTCCTCACGTACACTAGCATTTCTGAGCTAGAAGGAATGTATAAAATTTGACAAATTCTAAATTTATTATGTAAATCTCATCTATAGTCCTTAATTTCAGTGTATATATTTTCCAATTATAGAAATTCCAACTTACAGCTTTTTTATAGATTCTTACAGTTTAAAACTGCTGAAATTGTTCATCTTGTCTCTACATTCATCTAACAAATTACTCAGTTATTTTAAAGCATCTGGCTAATAACTCATTACCTAGAATGCTCATATGTCTATTTCTATTTTCTGCTTTTTAAAATTTACCTTTACCATGTTGTGTGGCACTTTTACTAATAGAACACTGAACAGTGTGCTTGAAAACAACAGAAGATAATCTGAATCTTTGAATAATGTTACCTTCTACTAATAATGATCCATTTTTGCTTCTTGCAAGAGGTTAGTGTAGGAGCATATTGTCTGGGGTTGGTTGAGTTGATCTGAGGCTTGGCTTTAATCTTTGTGAAATATTGTCTATTACCTGGTCACTCTAAAACTCATGAAATTTGACAAGGGTCACTCCTGCTCAGAGGGCCCTGAATGCGTTTTTTTTTTTTTTTTGTTTATTTTTTTGGTTTTTTTGAGACAGGGTCTCACTTTGTAGTTCAGGCTGGCCCTGAGCTCACTATGTAGCCCAGGCAAGCCTTGAACTCAGCAATCCTCCTGCCTCTGCCTCCCGAGTGTTGGGATTACAGGTGTGAGCCACCACACCCGGCCTGAATGCGTTTTTGATCCCCAACCCACGAGATCACTAAATCCTCTATTCAGTTTCTCAGCTTCTCAACTGCTGCCTTCAAATCAGTATGTGCTCTGGGGCTCTAACTTTTTTGTAATTTCCCGATCTGTAGAACAAGACCAATACTATCCATCTTACAATTCTACTGGAGTGCTTCAATGAAGTAACCAGGTTAAATCAAAACATGCCATGTTTGGTGCTTAATAGAACTCCTGTACTAGATATTTCCTCTCTCTTCTGGTGAATCAAATCCTCCCTCTCAAAATGTTCAAGACAAAACTATAGTGACTACTGTGTGGCAATTGTTCATGACAGAATCTGAAGGGAAGAAAAGTATTATTGTGACTACCTTTACATAATATCCGAAGCACAAGTACCTTATGTCTGTTTTATACGTGGGAATCTAGCCTTGCAGTTCCTCTTCTTTTTCAAAATAGGCCATGAAAAGCACAAGTTTTTTAGAGGTAAAGTACCTAATTCAGAATGCAATATTTATAAGGTAATTTAAATTTCATATGAGGAAAATTTCTAGCATTTTTTGGTTACCCTTGAAAAATAAGAGCATGTAGCGTATCCATAAATAGCAGCTGAGGGCAAAAGACCCAGATGGGTGGAGAGACACTTGAAACCAGTTCTTGTCCCCTACATGCACAGCAAAATTTTAGAAATGCAAATGCTGGACACTACTTGACAAAACCGTGGATTACATCACAGCATACAACTTCTTTTGTTTACCTCAAAAGTACACCTCTCACCCCTATCAGAAGCTAAGAATTTCTTTGTAATAGTTATTTGAAAGGAAACACGACAGTGCAGAATACTTTCCTCCTTAGCACTAGGAAAATTAGCAGTGTCAACCTTCCTGAGAGGGGTAGCAGCCAGGCCACAGCTCTCCCATCATGGACTAGGGTACAAAGTCAATGCTAGTCTCTGCTAAGCCCTTTAAAACATAGTTTCACTGAGTTATAATTTACTTACAATAAATTTCACCCAGTGCAAGACTATAACTCAAAGAGTATGGTTTATACAAATGAAGCCATCGCAATAGTGCAATTACAGAGCATTTGTATCTCCCTACCCAGAGCTTCCTTGCTCCCTTTTGCAGTTCAGCTTTTTCCCCGCAGCTCCAGACATTCACTTATCTGCTTCTGTCACCACAGATCTCTCAGCATTTCTATATTAGCTTACATTTCCTAGAATGTTTAAATGACTATAATTGTGTGATGTAAGTCTTTTATTCTTCTAGCTTCTTTCACTTACCATAATGTGTTAAAGGTTCATCATATTTTGTGTCAGTAATTTGTCCCTTTTCATTGCTCTTATATTCCATTATATACAAAGTGCATAGGTACACTTTTTTGTTGACTTTCCAGTCATTCAGACATAATACACAACACAATTTAAAGGAGAAGTTTAGCTTGCCTTGTAGTTTCAGAGGGTTCGGTCCATGGTTATTGGAATTAAGGCAGAAATATCACGGCAGAAAGGGATGGTGGAAAAAAGATGCTTGGTTTATGGCAGGCAGGAAGCAGAGCAGAAGAATAGTACCAAGAGGGGAAAAGGGCAGGGACCATGTATAGCACACAAAGTCAAGCCTGCTTAACCCAAGAAGACAAACCCAGAGGTGTACTTTATTCATCCTTTTGGTAGCCCCAAGTCATTCAAGTTGGTACAGTTAAACTTACCCATAATCTGCTCATCTATTGATGGACATTCACATTGCTTCTAGTTTTTTCTACTACAAATAAAATAAAGCCTTTATGGAGAATTGCATGTGAGCCACTTTGTTGTCATGTCTCTTAAGTAAAAACCTAGGAGTAGAATATCTGAGTCATGTGGTAAGTATACTTTTAACTTCATAAGGAAATGACAAAGCATTTCCCAAAGTGGTTGTACTATTTTATATTCCCACCAACAATTTATGAGATTTACAATTACTTAAGAAGTACAGTATAGACACTAGTATAGAAATGCTGACTGATCTGTGGTGACAGAATGCAGATGAGTCAATGCCTGGGCCTGGGGTTGGAAAGCTGAACTGCGAAAGGGAGCAAGGAAGCTCTGGGTAAAGGGCTGTAAGTGCTCAGAATGACATATACTTACTTTTAAAATCGACACAGAGAAACCTAGTCCATGCTAAATACATAACAAAGTTTGGCACTGACCTCTACATTTACCTTTTAGAGGTCCCATTTGACCCTGCTCTTCCCTTGCTAGGTATGTACATTGAAAGAATTAAAAGACTCATATCACAGTGACATATGTGAACCCATGTTTATAGCTGCTCAGTTTGTGAGAGCTAAATCTTGGAAACAGTCCATATGTCCATCAACTGGAGACTGGATAAAGAAAATGTGGTTTTTCTATAAAATGGAGTATTGTTCTGCCATAAAGAATGATAAGTTTGAGTCATTTATATTGAAATGGATGTACCTTCAGGACATACTCATATGTCCTATGAAATAAATAGGTCACAGATGTTTAAATATCATATCTTTTCTCTGGTATGAGAAACTGAAGATGTAAATGAGCTTTAGAATATATGGTAGATACTGTGAAATAGAAAATATTCAAAGGGAAATGAGGTATAGGGTTAAGTAACAAGGGGAAGAAAAAATATGATGGTAATAAAATAAGGGGAATAAAGCTTATGTATATAGTGGCAGGGGTTGTAAAGTGGGTTGGGGAATAGGAAAAAATGAGAATTGTGTCATGTGCTGGTGCAAATTCTTAATATTGTGTGTGATCACAATGGGTATATATAATGTACCAAAAAAGATTCAAAATTTTTAAAATAAACTGTTTGACACAATTTACTAAAGTTGAATAAATATCTATATACTATGAGCTCACAACTCTGATCCCATGTATATATATTTAGCAGAAATTCGGCATATACTTATCAAAATAAACATGTTAAATGATTCATGTAACTTCTTGTAATAGTCCAAATGGGAGTGGGGAGCCAAAAAGTCATTAACAGTGTGTAAGTAAATTGTATTTTAGCTGTATACAAATGAAAATGAACAAATTACGGCTATGTGCAAAGGCACACAACATATTGAAAAATCACATAGACATAATATGGAACAGATGAATATAGACCTATAAGGGTATATACAACATAATTCCATTTGTGTAAAGTTCAAAACTAGGCAAAGTCTGTCTATGGTGTTTAAAATCAGATTATCCATATAGAGGGATATGAGTAGTTAAAACTGCTGATTGAAATAAATACTACGTTTATCTCACATTATTTCTGAGTGAATTTCTGTTGACATAGGAAACACTGGCTTCTCAGAACAACGGACAAAAATATTTTCCAATTTTAGATTAAACAGTGCATGTTCTTTCTTTTTTTTTTAATTGAATTCTTTATTGGTACAATTTATATACATCTCAAAATCACATATAACATTGGGAAATTTGTACCAGTATATGCCACAAGTTAATTCTCATTTTTACCCATATGCATGTTCTTTCTTATAGTGTGCAAAATAGATACCAGTTTGGATATTCTGTTCTCATCATCTCCAACAACAGAAAAGAAAAACCCTTGTCCCTCAGAGTGAAGAAAACCTATTAAAAGTTTCTGAAGGCTGGGCATGTAGCTCAGTGACAGTCTGCTTGTTAAGCATGTTCAGTGTCTTGGGTGTGATCCCCAGGTCTGCCAAATGAGAAGAACCACAAAGTTCTCCAAGTGGTGGAAAGTCTTATCTCTTTATCTATGTTTCTGTCAAAACAACAAAATGAATTGCTCACAAGGATGGTAAGAATGCTAAGAATCATAGATAAAGATGTTCAGTACATCCCATCCATAAGCTCAACACAGAAGATGGACACAAGTACACGCACCCCTTGAATAAGTATCTGTTTGTGGAAGATCTTTACCTTGTGGACAAGGAAACTGCAATATTTGAGGAATTCCTGTCTGTAGAAAAGAATGTTTGTCTTTGTAATTTACATGTTTTAATATCCATTTTCTCCTTGTTCCAGTAATGTTCTATACATGGAGTTTTATCAGAGCATATAGATGTCTAGTTAAAGCCTGTATGTCCCATCATGCCTTGAAGGCATCATGCCAATGATACTAAATTTTCCCAAGAGAGGATAGATAGATTAGATAGATAGATAGATAGATAGATAGATAGATAGATAGATAGATGATGGATGGATGGATGGATGGA
>PVIC010052861.1:0-12007 GCA_004025085.1 Thryonomys swinderianus | reverse complement strand
TGGTTGTCTTCTAGCAGTGCCAGCGACTTCTTTGGCTGTGCAGAAGCTTTTCAGTAGGATGAGATCCCATTTGTTGATTCTTTCTGCTAGTTCTTGTGCTAGAGAGGTTTTATTCATAAAGTCTCTGCCTAAGCCAATGTCTCCAAGAGTTTTACCAAGCCTGTTTACCAGCAGGCTTATTGTTTCTGTTTTAATGTTTGTCTCGTATCCACTGTGAGTTTAGTTTTGTGCATGGTGAGATAGGTCTAGCTTTAGCTTTTGGCAGGCTAGAGCCCAGTTTTTCCAGCAACATTTGTTAAATAGGCTGTCTTCCTTCCATTGGATAAAGAAGATGTGGTTTTTTTACAAAATGGAGTATTACTCTGCCATAAAGAATGACAAGATCGATCCATTTAGGTGCAAATGGAGACATCTGGAGGATATACTAATAAGTGAAATCAATAGATCACAGAAAGACAATTCCAGGATCTTCTCTTTGGCATGAACACCTGTAGATGCAAATGAGTTCTAGAAAGTAGGACAGCTTTTATAGAGTGGAATATTTCTATAGGAAACTTGGTGTGGGAATGTGATGAGGGGAAGGGATAAATATGATACAGAAAGAAAATAAAAGAGCATGTATAAAGGAGGGAGGAGGGGGGAGTGGGTAGGGATATGGGTAAAAATGAGAATTAACTTGTGGCATATACTGGTACAAATTTCCCAATGTTATATGTGATTTTTGAGATGTATATAAATTCTACCAATAAAGAATTCAATTAAAAAAAAGATATCTCTATTCTTGTCTCTACTCAAAGAACCTGAATGGCTCTAGTCTCTTCAGCAAAAATACACCTCAATCCTCAATATTATGTGTATTTCCCATGGGGATCCAACTTTAAATTTCTCTAAGTATTTCTAGTCTTCTTTTTCTCCTTATCCATCTAGCTGAAATCATACTACAGTACTAAGGTCAAACCTGAATTTGGGGCTGCTTTGACATTTTCTTCATCATATGAATCAGTGTGTTACCTTTAATCTTGGTCTCCCGCAAAATGACAGGACATGGCCAAAATGTTACCTGTTGTTGATTCGTGTTGCCTTTCTCAACAGAGTCTGCATTCTCAACTAAAACTTCACGAGTCTGGCTTTTTATGTTTCTCAATTTGGTCTTCATTCTTATCTTTGGAGCTTTGATCACAGCTGCCTAGTTAGTTTTTACTACAGTATTTTAATGCTTTCCCTGCTCACTTCTCCACATTTTCTAAACTGTTTCTGTGGAGGGGTTCCAAAACTTTTTGAACGATACAGGTAAGTATAGTCACAAGCATGACTCCCCTATTGCTAGCAGTTTTCTACTTTAGTGAGCTTTCTTTCCTCTAGAACAAAATATTTTCAAGTTGCAAGTTTAAAGGTATATTTTGGCTCAATGCTTAAGAGTGTTCATTGACTAATGTTTGGACCCACAGCAGACACTTCCCACAGAGGAGCGTGGTGGAATAATCTGTCCACTTCATGTTGCCTCGAAACAGATTGTGGAGGACTGGACTATAGGAAAGTGGTCAGGGTTCAGTGACAGAACTCAAAGTAACACTTGTGTGACCTTCATGGACACACTAATCTCCTGTATGAGTCTCAGTTACTCAAGTGGAAAATTGGATTCAACTGTCATATCATTTTATCTGCAAAGGAGGATAATTTTTTCTTGTTCTACTCCAGTTCGGAGGCTTTTCATTTCCTGTTCTTGACTAATTGATTTGATTAGGCTTTTCAGTATGATGCTAAATACAATCAACAAGAGCAAGTATGATTCTTTAGTCTCCATCTTTAGAAAAAAAACTGCTCGGTTTTTCCTTTGAAAAGCGGAGTTAGTGTTCATTATATTGAAGTGTTTTCTTTTCATACCTACTTTGTTGACTTTTTAATCATGAAAAGATGTTCATTTTTGACAAAATATCAGATATTTTGGCAAAACAAAAAATAATCTAGGAAAAGTCAAGTGAGGTTATCACGTGATGTACTCTATTGCTTACATACTCTCTGTCCAATCTTTTTTCACCTTACCCGCTCATTTGTTGATTTCTAATACACAAAATTATGATAAAACTTCACTTCAGTTTTAATGTTCTGAGAACATATCCAAGACGAGTTTTGTCTCTTAAGACATGAGTAAAATCATTCGGTTTTCTTTACCTAATTTCTACCTTAGCATCACTCTCTCTTGTAAGTTCTTAGTCACAAATTTTAAACTATTTCCATTTATTTCTATGAAAATGAGGTATATTCTGTGAAAAACTGTTTCACTGTGCCGCATGTGCTATTTGGAATTGAGGCCAATATTCTTGAAACTGGAACGGTGAGAATGCAGTTATATTTAATGTTCTTTCTCTTATGTTGCTCAGCAAATCCATAGAACTACAGAAGTTCAGAAAAAACCAGAGAAATAGAAATTTAATTTTATGAGCCATAGTTATTTAATATTTCAGCAGAGAAGTGATACAAAAGATAAATATCAGAACTTAAATCCTGTGGAAAATAAAATGACAGAAAAATAGGCTATGAATAAAAAGAAACTTCAAGGATCATTGAACTAGGATCATTTATGAGATAAAGATTTATTATGAAATAAATCAAATACAGAGATGCAATTAAAATTGTGAAGTAATTAAATTCATTAATCAGATATTTTGCAGTTCTAGATAATGAGAGAGCCAAAAATTGTATTATTTTATTCCTTTTCTGTATTAAGATTGTTAATTATACTGTTGTGATATAACAATTGCATTATTTTTTATCAATTTCTCTATTACATATCCTTAAACCATTTAATTTTAATTGAATTCTTTATTGGTACATTTTATACACAGTTCACAACCACACTCAACATTGGGGAATTTTTACCAGTATATGACAGATGTTAATTCTCATTTTTACCTATATCCCTACCCACCCCACAACCCCCACCTCATATATACATGCTATTTCTCTTTCCAAATCATATTTACTCTTTCCCTGCATTACATTCCCCACCACATTCTCTTTGAATATTTCCTATTTTACAAAATCTATCATACATTCTAGAATTCATTTATATCTACAGGTTCTCATACCAGATAAAATATATGGTATTTACATATGTTTGATCTATTTATTTCACCTATTACAGTGTCCTCAAGGTATCCATTTGCACACAAATGAATAAAACTATGTAATTCTTTATTCTTTATAAAAACCCAGATGCCCATCAACTCGAGACTAGATAAAGATGTGGGTTTTTTATAAAATGGAGTATTACTCTGCCATGAAGAATGAACCATTTATTTTTTTAAAAAATCCTTTTTTAAATTTTACTGTAGAAATAAAATAGAGAAAATCAAAAGAAAAAGTAATAAATGAAATTATGTCACAGATAACTAAAAGAAAACATTTTTAAAATTGTGTTGTAGGGCCAGAGATTTAGCTCTGTGGTTCCGGCGCCTGCCTCCCAAGCGCAAGGTCTTGAGTTCAATCCCTGGTAACCGCATACAATGCTGGGTGTGGAGACTCACACCCACCAACCATCAATACCACATACCACAGTGCTGGGCGTGGTGGCTCATGCCTGTCATCCCAGCACTCAGGAGGCAGAGACAGAAGGATTGATGACTTCCAGGCTTGCCTGGGCTACATAGTGAGCTCAGGGCCAGCCTGAACTACAAAGCCAGACCCTGTCTCAAAAAAAAAAAAAAAAAGAAAAAGTAAAAGAAAATAAAAATTGTATTGTATAAATTCAAATCATTTATCCTTCTTTGTGGCATTTTGAATATTAAATTAGATAAAAATGATCCTAACCATCAAAAGCTTATCTTTCTTTTTCAGAAAACCTTTATTATGTATGAAGTGTGAAAGTCTACATAATTTTTTCTGATGATCATTTTGACCAACATATTTAATGATGCCTTTTGCTTAAAAGTATAGAAGCTCATTAGAATAAACAAAACTCTAGCTTTTGTTCCCAAAGAATTATTACTTTCCTATTTCCACACACAAGTAAAGTCCTTACAAAAACTGATTGTAAAACCCTGTCTCAAAAAAAAAAAAAAACTGGGCGTGGTGGCTCACGCCTGTAATCCCAGCACTCAGGAGGCAGAGACAGGAAGATTGTTGAGTTTGAGGTTTGCCTGGGCTACATAGTGAGCTCAAGACCAGCCTGAACTACAAAGCAAGACCATGCTCAAAAATAAAAATAAAAACTGATTGTATCCTTAACCATTTCATTAAAATTGTGAGGCAGCATGCTAATCAGGATATATGTTCGATACAAAATTGTATTTAATGGTTAATGGCTTTGAAAATGTGATCACTAAATTCATATTTAATAATCCAGGCAAGCTATGCAAACAAAACATTCACTTTCCAGATGAGGGAAAAAAGTCTAGAAAAAAGAGTGGATTAGAAACACCAAGAACTGACTTTATTTGAGGAAGAAAGGCTGCCCTAGAAGTGCTGACAGTGTCATGCTTGAAGACTATACCAAGAAAGAGAAAGATGACTTTTACAAATAGTGTTAGGAAACTAAGCATGTAAATGATAATCAAATAGAGACTTGGGGCTGAATGTGCTTGTGTTTTTTCTCCAAATATTAATCTATTGTTCTATTTTATCTCTTTACTTATTGAGATCTGGGTGACCTCCTTGTATCCTTGTCTGAGGAAAATAACTGTAAATACTGATGGCTGCTATCTCTTCATGTTGAAGTCCATCATTATGTGCAGTTCTCCAGAGGAGGAAAACATCGAAAATTTAGATAACAAAAACACTGAAATGATATTAGCTTTATTGTGGAGGTTTTGATTGTGACATGAAGCAGATTTGTTTGGATATCCATATAGCTAAGGCATCCTCTGAAACACTGGGCATTTTAGATTCTGTAAAATCACTAACTGTGCATAGAACAAAAAGATCTGTTGGTCCTCATTTGATCTTGAGGTCACGCTTACTCACTGAGGCAGAAACAGGTCAATAACACCACTCTTAAGTTCACAGGACTTTAAATTGTGTAAAACAAAGTAACCTGTACTCTGTAAGATGAAATCTTTGTTAAATAAATTTAAAACAATATAAAAGTTTGTTTTGCATCAGATAGAACATTTAAATTTGAAGGATTAGAATTAACATTTTTAGGGTATGACTTAATCCATGAAATATAATTTAACTTTTCAAGTAATAGCATTACTTGAAGACAGTGACCTGAAGATTTCTGCAGTAGCACTGCTTTTCTTGAGGGTGGAGGAGATTTTTTTTCTTTTTTAATCTAGGAAGTGACATTTGGGTCAGTTTTATTATGTTGAGCGAGTGAACCTTTCAGAGTGGCACAGATTTCATAAAACTTTTTTGCTCAAGCCAAAATCAATTTTGTTTACTTTTTTAAAAAAATATATAGATAAGTTTAACTCAAATGCCACAGCTGTTTAAGGTCGCTTCGCATAGGAATCTGCATAAGAGTGGAAAATCAATTATGTTTTGAGGACAATGTCTGATCCATATTTTAAAATCCAGCAATCTTAAAATTTGAAAACATTATAAGATCATTAGAATTAATTCAAAATTAAAATAACACTGTCATTAGATAAAGTTGGAAACCGATGCAGAACATGCACCGATATTTATTTTTATTTTTTAAATTGAGTTTATTGGTACATTTTAAGTATACATTATGATTACATTCATCACTGAAAATTTTCACTTGTACATGATATGTTTTGATTTTTTTCCCATTCCTCTGCACTGTCAACCCTTTATACACACATATTCTTTATATATTCTAGATAATAGTCCTTTGTCTGAGAAACAGTTGGTAAATTTTTCTCCTACATTGTAGGCTATCTTTTGGTTCTATTGGTGGCTTCTCCTGCTAGATGAAGCTTTATTTATTTATTCATTAATTAATTCATTCATTCATTCATTTGAGACAGGGTCTTGCTTTGTGGTTCAGGCTGGCCCTGAGCTCACTATGTAGCCCAGAAAAACCATGACGCAGCATTTCTCCTGCCTCTGCCTCCCAAATGCTGAGATTACAGGCATAAGCAACCATGCCCGGCATAGATGAACTTTTTGATAAAATGAGATCCTAGTTTTTGATTCTTTTTGCTAGTTTCCATGGTACAGTGGTTTTGTTCATAAAGTCTTTCCCTAAACTAATATTCCCAAGAGTTCTACCTACCGTATTTCCAGCAGGATTAGAGAGTTTCTGTTCTAATATTCAGATATTTTATCCATTTGATTTCCTTTTAAGGGATGGAGAAAGATGTAGGTCTAGCTTTAATCTCTGGAACTAGGTTTTTCAGCACCATTTTTTTAAATTGAATTCTTTTTTGATACATTTTATATACAGCTCCAATCACGCTCAACACTGGGGAATTTGTACCAGAATATGCAGAAGTTAATTCTCATTTTACCTGTATCCCTACACACCCACAAACCCCCACCCCTTATATACATGCTATTTCTTTTTCTTTCCAAATCATATTTATCCTTTCCCCTAATTATGTTCCCCTACCACATTCCCTTTGAATATGTTATATTTTGTAAAAGATCCAGCACTGTTTTTAAGGAGACTATTTTTACCTGCAGTGAGAGTGTTTGGCTCCTTTGTGTAAGAAGTTAGTTTAGTACAACAGGCATTGTTTCTGCATCTTCTAATCTGTTCCCTTGGCCCTCAAGTCTGTTTCTTTGTACCATCCTGAGTTTTTCACAGTGGTGTTTTAGTATAATTTCAAGTTGGGGATTATAATACCACCTGTCGTGTCTTTGTCGCCAAAAATTGCTTTGTTATTCTGGGTCTCATCTGGTTCCAAATGTATTTTTGATTTTTTTTTCTAATTCTGTGAGATACACTGTTGAGATTTCAATTGGGATTGCATTAAATCTATACACCAGTTTTGGAAGGATGTCCATTTTAACAGTATTGGTTCTTCCTACTCAATAACAAGAGGTGCCTTTCCATTTTCTGATATCCTCTTTAATTTTTTTTTTCAGAATACTGTAATTTTCAAAGTAGAGGCCACCTTTTACATCCTTTGGAAGATGAATTCCTAGGTATTTCATTTTTTGGATGCTATTGTGAAAGGAATTGTTTTCCCAATTTCCTTCTTAGTGAGTCTATTATTATGTACAAGAAAGCTATCGATTTTTGAGTATTGACCTTGTATCCAACTACTCTAATGAATCCGGAAATTAAATCTAGCAGTTTTTGACAGAATGTTTGGGGTCTTCAGTATATAATATATCATAATCTGTAAATAATGACAATTTAAATACTCAAAGGAAATGTGGTAGGGAAAGTAAGGAGGGGAAAGAATAAATATTTGAAAGAAAAAGCACATATATATATATATATATATATATATATATATATATATAGGAGTGGGGGTTGTAGGGTGGGTAGGAATATGGGTAAAAATGAGAATTAACTGGTGTCATATACTAGTACAAATTCCCCAATGCTCAGTGTGATTGTGAGGTGTCTGTAAAATGTACCAATAAAGAATTCAATTAAAAACTAATGACCATTTAACTTCTTTTCCTATCTCTATAACTTTTTTATGTTTTTCTATTTTCTATGGCTAATGTTTTCAGAAATATATTGAGGAGGAGTAGTGATAGTGAACATTTTTGTCTTGTTCCTGATTTTAGCATAAAAGGATTTTGTTTTGACCATTTAGTGTGATGTTGGCTGCTGATTTGTCATAGATGGCTTTTATCAGGTTGAGATAGATACCATCAATTGTAATGTGTGTACTAGTGATACTATCATGTATCGGTGTGGGATTACATTGAATGATTTTTGTGCATTAATTGGGATGATCAGGTGGCTTTTTTCCTTGACTCTATTAACATAGCATATTTCATTTTTTGATTTACATATGTGGAACCATTCTGATATCTCTGAGATGAATCCAACTTGATTGGGGTCTACGATCTTCTTGACCATTGTCTGTATTTTGTTTGCTACTCTCTTATTGAAGATTTCTGTATTTATATTCATTATGGACATTGGCCTGAAGTTCTCTTTTTCGATTGTCTTTCTCAGCTTTTAGAATCAAAGTAATACTTGCTTCCAAGAATGAATTTGTGCAAATAGCTTTTCTTTCAATTTAATTAGAGTTTGAGTAATACGGACATTACATCTTCCCTAAGTTTCTTTTTTTTTTTAAGATTTGAATCTTTATTGGTACATTTTATATATACATCATGATCACATTCAACATTGAGAATTTGTACCAGTTTATGACACGACTAAATTCTCATTTTTTCCTATTCTCCTAGCCCCCCTACCACCACCCCTGCCCCTGTGTACATAAGCTTTGTTTCCTTTATTTTACCATCGTATTTTGTCTTCCCCGTCATTACTTTGCCCTAATCCCTTTTCCCTTTGAATATTTTCTGTTAGAATTTAGCAGTGAAACCATCAGGACCTGGGCTTCCTTTTTTTTTTTTTTTTCACAGGGTCTTGTTTTGTAGCTCAGGCCGGCTCTGAGTTCACTATGTAACTCAGGCAAGCCTCAAACTCAGCAATCCTCTTGTCTCTGCCTCCCGAGTGCTGGGATTACAGGCTTGAGCCACCAAGCCTGGCTGGCTGATTTTATTTATTCTTTTGAAGAACCAACTCTTCAATTTGTGGATTTTTTCTCATTATTCTCTTTGTCTCGATTTCACTGGTTTCTCCTCTGATTCTTACAACTGCTCTCCTAAGTATGAGCTTTGGATTTGCCTTGCTCTTCTTTTTCTAGGAGCTTTAGGTTCAGCATTAGGCTGCTTATTTGAGCTCACTCTGTTTTCTTAGTATGGACAACACTGCTATGAATTTCTTTAATAAAACTGGCTTTATTGTTTCATATGCATTTCTATATGTTGTGCTGGTATCATCATTTAATTCTAGAAACTGTCTCATTTCTGCTTTAATCTTTTGTAATCCGTTGGTTGTTCAAGAGTGCATTATTTAATTCCCATGTGTTTATAGAGTTCTTGGAATTTATTTTGGTATTGATTTCCAATTTCATTGCACTATGCTCTAACGATATACAGGGGAAAAGTGCAGCTCCTTTGCTTTTACTTAAACACATTATATGAGTTAGTATGTAGTCTATTTTGGAAAATGACCTATATGCTGAGAAGAAAGTATATTCTGATTTTGTGTGGGGGGAACACTCTTTAGATATCTACTGAGTCCATTTGTTCAAAACTTTTCAGTTCTAGCATTTTGTTGTTGACTTTTTACTTCCTCTGTTTATTTGTTATAATGAGATATTGGAGTTCCCTACTACTGTTTTATTACTGCTTATTTGAGTTTTTAGGTCCATTATTACGTGTCTTACAGAGTAGGTTGCACTAGCACTTGGTGTGTACATATTTATGTTGTCATTTCATCTTGGATTGTTCCCTTCACAAGGATGTAGTGGCCTTCTTTGTCTCTTTTAATACATTTTTGTTGGAAATCTATTTTGTCTGCACATAAGAGAGGCACTCCTGCTTTCTTGCTGTTTCCTGTCACTGTTTTCCTGTGCCTCCATTATTTATTTCTAGTGTTTGTATAGTCCTTTGATTTTATTTTATTTTTTCAAGATGCAGCCAGAAATGTGCTACATGGATCCCTTGGATGGATCTCAAGGCCTATTAAATTGTCATCCATGCAATCACCATGGTGAGATATTAGGCGTGGGAATTTTCCAAAACCTTTGTTGCTGACATTACTGTTTAATTCCAATAATAAGAGACTCTAGAGTTGACACAATCAAGTGTGATGGTTTTGATTGCTTATTATAATTTCTTACCCTGAAAGGAATTTAAATTGAAATCAGTTCAGCAAAGGATGACAAGTCTCTCTTTTTGGGGGGTGCAGTACTGGAAATCAAACACACGACCTTGTGCTTCCAATGTGGGCGTCAGAACCACAGAGCTCAATCTGCAGCCTGTCAATTCTCCTTTAAAAGATAGCCAGCCTCATTATTACGTTCTCTTATTTATTAACTGTCTAAAACAGTATAAGCATTACAATATTGCAAAGATCAGTAAGAGTAAACTATATAGAATTTTAATATTATAATAAATTTCTTCTTATAGTTTAACCTTACAATTTGTGGACATCAATAATCACTTATTTTCTACAGTCTAGAGGCTCATCTTGAATTAAAACCTTTACTGTAGGAAATGAGATTTGCTATGGCTTATATCTAATTGTTTCACTGATGTTTTATGTGGTCATAAGTGGAGATTTGGGGAGATGGCTAGATTTAGGGTTTGTGCTGTTAGGATCAAAGATGTGATTCTGGGATTGTGATTCTAGATGTGATTCTAGCATACATAGGGGTATGCTAGGATTAGGCTACCTCACTGCTGGTATGAGTCCTTCTTGCCTTAAGAATGGGTAGCCTGGATAACTTGTAGAGGTTAGAAAGAGGGTTGCTATTTGATTTGTTGCTTGTAGCTTGTAGCTTGCTCCTTGCTGCCTTCTGCCTTCCCAGCTTTTCCACAGACTATTTCTCCTCTGCAATGACCCTCTAACATGCCTCCCTGACTTGAAGCCAGCCAACAATGCATGAACTACAAGCTCAAACAAATCTTTCCTCTTTTAACTTTGAATGTTAGCATTTTGCTTTAGAAGATGTATCTAAGAAAGACTATGTACATCAAAAGATTTTAAAATAGAAAAAATATCAGTACTGTTGAGATGTGTATATCATCCAAAATTTGTAGATTGTTGAAATCCTGCACCTCGAATGATGGTAGATGAAGTTTGGTCCTTTCCTAGGGAGAATGTGGCCATGCAATCATAAAAGCCAAGCTTTGAGAATGGGTTATCAGACACACAGAAGAGGTCAAGAGACACTCCTGATGTTTCTCATAGGGTGAAGAATCAGTGAGATGGCAGTATCTATAAATAAGGAATCTGTCCCTCCTAAGACATTGAATAATTTTTCCACACTGATTTTAGACTTCTCAGCCAACAAAATAGCGAGGAAAAATTAAGATTTTAAAATTTACCAAGTTTATGATATTCAGTGTCACTGTCTGACTGTAGCATTAAAATATTATGTCAGTATTAAAATATACATATAGGGCATGCAATAGTCTATATATTTTTCCTTGAGAATTTCCAATGAACTATTTAAAATGCCTCATACCCCAGTCAGCTCAATTTCTAAGTACTATTTGACAAATTCTTCCACATTTGCCACTTGCATTATAAAATCTTTAAGAGAAGAACTTTGTGTTCACAGAATTTATTTAATTTTGAAATTATATTTGGCACTTGATAAATATAGATAATGTTACAGAAATACTGATCTTCAAAATATTTCTGTTAAACAGTTTTGAGATTCACATATGCTGCTAACATTTTCACTTCAGACTAGAGATTTTGATATTAAATTTACACAGTATGTTGGCAGAAATAGATGTTCTGAAAAATACTTTTCAAATCAAAACATGAACAGTAAGAAAACTTATACTGTATGGATTCAAAAGAACAACTACAAACTTCAAGCACCTCAAAAGAAAACTGCAACCACCTGTTTTAGGACATTTTTCTGTTACTATAGTGAAATACCTCAGGCTAGATAATGTTACAGGGAATGGTGTTTATAAAGCTAGCAGCTATGAAAATGCAAGAACATGGAGTGACTTGTTTGTCCGTGGTAATGGCCAAAGGGGAGGGTTTGTGCCAAAGAGAGAGAACACAGAAATATGGTGTCAAAGAACATGAGGCATTGCCAAGCTGCTAACCACAGCTTCAACAAAAACCACCTTAATCCTTTCTTTTTTTTAATTGAATTCTTTATTGGTACAATTTATATACATCTCAAAATCACATATAACATTGGGAAATTTGTACCAGTATATGCCACAAGTTAATTCTCATTTTTACCCATATCCCTACCCACTCCCCCCTCCTCCCCCCTTTTACATGCTCTTTTATTTTCTTTCTGTATCATATTTATTCCTTCCCCTCATCACATTCCCACACCAAGTTTCCTATAGAAATATTCCA
>PVIC010052860.1:0-12034 GCA_004025085.1 Thryonomys swinderianus | reverse complement strand
TGGTTCCAGCTCTAATAAGCACTGGTGAATGTTCTCTGTGTTTTACTATAGAGCAAAATCTCAAAAGTTTTTCTTGTTATCTTTATTTGCTTTGTTCTATTTTACCCTTATTAATTTTAATGTGATTATTTCTGATTTATCAGTATACAGTTTCTTAATTACAGGCTTGTGTCTAGGTGTGCCTGTTAGTGTAAAATGAAAGGAAGTATGTGCAGTGATAGGTGTGATTTACTTCTGATGAGCAATTATATATCCTTGTTTTAAAAGATAATGAACTGAAGAAATTATTTGTTCTGTACACACAATTTTTAAAATTCAATAAAGCGAAAGAGATTTCCAAGATGAAAATGGCAGATAGAAATAGTTCAACCCCTCATCTCCCAGATTACAAAAATAAGAACCAAAAAAGCCCGTCTATGATGAAACCCTGAAGATTCTGCGCCCTGAATCCCAGCGTCTGCAGGATGAAGGCGGAAGGCAGGCTGAGGACGGCAAGGCTGTAAGACAAGGAGGCAGATGGAGCTTAACCGCCAGAGATGGCGGGTTTACGCGAAGCAAGTCACATCAGGATTCCCGAAAGCTGGAGCAAGGGAGTGAAGAGGAGCTGAAGTCATAATTAAAATATAATTTGAGAGTCACATCCGCAGCTCGTGCTGTCAAGTTCTTCCTTACAAGAGGGAGGAAGTTTATTCCATGAAGAAACGAACCCACAAAGGCTCCAAGTGTTTTGTTCGGAACTTCTAGTCAACGTTTTGGTGATTCACTGATATGGACCAACCAACCAAGGATGGAAACTTCTGAAATGGAAGGACCTTCTTCAGGGAAAGATCAGAGACAATTCTGAATATTATTCTAATGGAATAAGGATAGACTAGAAAATAGTTGGGTGTTTAAAGAATAAGGTAGGGTTTTTCAGAAGTTAAAATTTAGTTAGGATAAAAAGAAAAAGAAAGCCGGGCATGGTGGCTCACGCCTGTAATCCCAGCACTCGGGAGGCAGAGACAGGAGGATTGCTGAGTTCGAGGCTTGCCTGGGCTACATAGTGAGCTCAGAGCCAGCCTGAACTACAAAGCAAGACCCTGTCTCAAAAAAAAAAAAAAAAGTTAAAGATAAAGTACTAAGAAAAAAATAGGAAAGCAGAGACACACACTTCTGTAATCCTGGCACTCTGAGAGGCTGACACAGGAGGATCAGTTCTCATGGCTAATTTTAGTATATGTGCTGCCGAAGCGAGCACTCATGGCTAATTTTTAATCTGAAGTTCTGTATCTAACCAGTCCACCAACCAAGTGTGGAGATAAAATAATATTTCCACATACTCAAGCTTGCTAGTGAAGGTATCTTTTTGGAAAACTAGTTGATATACATCATGAAAGGAAAAAGGAGAAAGTGCTGCCCAACACAAGATAGGGTGAAGGGGAGTCTGATGGCAGCAGAGCCTCGAGGCTGCAGCTGGGCCTCAGCCAGGAAGCAGAGGTCACACTGCAGGCAAAGGGCGGAAGACCCAGGAAAGATGGATGTCTCCAGGGAAGGAAACCGAGCAGCGCTTTGCACTGCACTGCACTGTGGAAAATTGTACTGTTGGAAAAAGACAGAGGCTGTATAATGTGGAGAAAAGTGCTCGTCTTCTCTAAGAGAAATGCAATAAATAATCTCTAATATTTATAAATGTAGAGCCAGCAGCGTGGAGACACGCCCACCAACAATCAACACCGCATACCACAATGCCGGACGTGGTAGCTCACGCCTGTCACCCAGCACTAGGGAGGCAGAGGCAGGAGGATTGCTGAGTTCGTGGCGGCTTGCCTGGGCACCATAGTGAGCTCAGGGCCGGCCTGAACTACAAAGTGAGACCCTGTCTCAAAAAGCAAAAAAAAAAATGTAGAGCCAGCAATTCTTTAATAGCCAGATTTTCTTTTAAGAGCAAAAGGGTCTGTACAGAACAAGGATCTGTAGCTACATTTCTTTTAGCATGACTTTAAGTTTAAAGCTGTTGCCTCTAACTGTACTGCAGGAAAGACTGGGGAAGCAAGTTTTAGAGATCATTCAGTTCCCGCTTTGTGGGAAGGGAGTGGGAGGCTCAGAGGGAAGGGGCGATTTGGCCCCTCGTGTGAGAGTGGAACTGGAGTGTAGTCTGTGATGACTGCTCACCTCCACGTCTGAAGGAAGAAGTAAACGGGAGCGTAGATAATGGGATAACTTGGGTTGGAGCCAGAGAGACTGAGCGAGACCCTAGTCCCTCTGCTTGTGGCCCTAAACCAAGCCCCTTCACCTTGTTATAAGCACAGTTTGTCCCAGAAAATCTCGTTACATGTTAAATGCATCTCAATAAGTAAATTAGGGTAAGGAACTTGTTAGAAATCATAAATCTGTAGCTTTGGTGGGATCACTAAAGAATAGAATTATTATTTTTCAAAGTATATCTTCTATCCGGAGTCAACGTATCCTTTTCTGTAAGAATCAGCCACAGGTGTGCTTTTCATTCTTGGAGAGTTCTGCCCCTGCGTGTACTGTCTGGCCTTCCAAGCTCTGCTGACAGGCATAAGTGTAAGGGGTGGTTTACATCAGTTACTGCTGCGTATATGAAAGATACGTTCATTGTCTGTTCACTTTCACATTGATGAGTCCCATGATAGGTAAGAATTATACTTAGAACTGTCATGATGTGTAGATAAATTGAAATAAGAAAATGTACAAGAAAGTTGTTCAATTTACCGTCCATGAATTTTGGCATATATATCTGGACTGAAAGTATATTTAATTTAGAATATGTATTACCTTGGCACAAGACACATTTACAACTTCAATTTTTATCCTATATAGGGATTCACTGTATATACAGAGAAAGGGCAGGTAATAGGAAATTCATGATGCAAAAAGCAAAGGTGTGAAGAGCACATACTTTACTGCCCTCCCCTCATGATTCAGAGATGAACATAAAGGCGATACACAGAGCTCCTGATTCCCGAGAGAGGGTCTCTGAGGGTTGGTGGAGGATGGGCTGGCCTGACGCAGTGCAGGGATGTGAGCCTGGGCTCCAGCTGAGTTCTTTGGGGGGTTCACTGCGAGGTGACGTCAGACGCATGAGGGGACTAGAAAGAGTAAAGGTTATTCACGCATCAAATTCACAATGAACTAAAGCCTCACATCAAGAAAAAAAATCTGAAGTGATGTTGGAATCCTAGGAAAGTAGTGAGATGAATAAAATGCGAACAATATATTTGTATTGAGGACCCAAACTGGGATGGGGTCCTTAATTTGTTGTATGACCTTGGACAGGTTACTTTACCTTTCTTGCTCCAATTTCTTCAATTTAAGTATTATCTACTTAGATATTTCCACACCCATGTTTGTAGCAGCATTGATCCCGATAGCCAAGAAGCAACGAGGATCCGCAGTGGTTGAAGGGGTAAGCAAGATGGCAGTCACCCATACGAGTCTCCCTGGAAACAAAGAGACCCTTCTGTGCTACAGCATGGATGGACGCTGGCGGCTCTGTGCTCAGTGAAACAAGCCAGTCACAAAAGACAGACACTTTCTGGCTCCACTTCTCTGGAGTCTTACGGTACTAAGATTCATAGAAAGAGAAAATGGAGTGGCGGTGACCCGAGGCAGTGCTGGCGAACCTCGCAGTGATACAGACAGCCCGCCGCCACACACGCCATCGGTTCACCACCACGCTGGCAGGGAGCAAGAGGAAGATGCTCTCGGAGTAGAGAGCTCCACGGGGTGAGAAAGTTCTGGAGATCTATTTTACGCAGTACATATTCTTAACACACCACTGAGCTGTCCACTGCAAAAGAGTGAAGAACAATTTAATTTTAGCACAGTTTTTAAAGGCCAAAAATAGTGCCTTCTTCATAGAGTTATGTTAATACACGGAAAGCACTTAGTACAATGTCTTAATGTTAAATTCTCCATTAATTCTATGAGTATTTCTCTCTTTTCATGAAAATACCATGTGCCTTTTTGTTTTTAACCACCTGTATTACTTTTACTTTGCTTTTTGGAATCTCCTCAATCATGCGAAAGTCCCCACCAGGCTTCCGTCCAGCCCTTCTCCCGTCTGAGTTTCTCCTCTTCCTCTGGTGTTCCTGCCTGTGTCTTGTTGGTGTCGCAGTGCATTTGCTGAATGCCACAGAATCTCCTGCGTAGCTGTGTGCCTTTCCTAGTTTAATTTCTAGCCATTCTTGCTTCCTTTATACGCTTTTCTGCTTTCCCCTTTCCTGAAATACTTTGAATCAAGTCCTAAACACCACTTCATCCTATCCATAAAAAGCTGTGCAATTATCTATTATTTATTTTTAAAATAAATAATTATTTTAAAGAATTTTTCCAACAAATGATGCCGGAGAAATTGGACATGTCCTTGTACAAAATAATCCATACATGGATCTTTCTTACAAGATAACTCAAGTGAATCCCACACCTAAAAGAAATTTGAATCAAACGAAACTTCTAAAAGATAACATTGGGGGAAATGTGGACAAACTAGCTGTGGTGATCTTTTTCCAACCACCAACTACCCAAAATGAAAGAATTCATTAAAATTGTTTTAAAAACAAACAAAACAAAACTTGTTCTGCAAAGGACATCATTGAGAGAGAGAAGGTCACAATAAGAGAAAACATTTGCAGAGGACACAAGAACTGATAAAGGACTCAGCCAAAGTAAGCGAAGAACTCAAAACTGAGCTACCAAAAACAACTGAAAAATAGCCCAAACTTTATCAGACACCTAACTAAAGAAAATATAGAGATAGAAAATAAGCATATGAAAAGCACCATATCATATATCATCAGGGAATGCAAAAGAAAACAGCCATAAGTTGTTGCCATACACATATTAGAGAGGCCAAAGCCCAGAGTGGACCACACCAAATAGTGGAAAGAATGTGATGCAATATAACCCTTCACTCAGTGCTGGTGGGAATGCCCACTTTGGAAGACAGTTTGGCAACTTCTTGCAAAAATAAACATACTCTTATCATACAGTCCAAGAGATTGATTTCGTTATTTACCCAAACAAGTTTAAACTTTACATTTACTCACGTGGGTGTTCATAGCAGTTTTATTCATAGTTGCCAAAACTTAGCATTAACCAAAAGATCTTCCAGTAGTGAGTGGATAAACTAGTCTATTCATACAATGGGGTCTTTTTCACCACTAAAAACATGCACTGTCATGCCATGAAAAGACAGGGAGGAGTCTCAAACACGGGTTACTGGTGAAAGAAGCCAACAGAAAAGGGTGATGTACTGTATGATCCAACTGTGTGATCTTCTGGGGAAGGTAGAACCGTGAGGATAACACAAGGATCAGCTGTTGCCAGAGGTGGGGTGGGGTGGGGTGGGTAAGAGAAGTAGGCAGAGACACAGAGGATTTGGGGCAGTGAAATGACCATTTAATATTGTAGTGATGGGGGCCAGAAGGTTAGCTCAGTGGTTCCGGCGCCTGCCGCGCAAGCGCAAGGACCTGAGTTCGATCCCCGGTAACCACATATAATGCTGGGCGTGGAGACTCACGCCCACCAACAATCAACACCGCATACCACAATGCCAGACGTGGTGGCTCACGTCTGTCATCCCAGCACTCGGGAGGCAGAGACAGGAGGATTGCTGAGTTCGCGGCGGCTTGCCTGGGCACCACAGTGAGCTCAGGGCCAGCCTGAACTATAACGCGAGACCCTGTCTCAAAAAGCAAAAAAAAAAATTGTAGTGATGGACACATGGCGTGCATTTGTCCATACCTACAGAATGTACCTCACCGATAGCAGATCTAAGGTACACATGGACTTGGGGTACTCAGGCTGTGTCGTGTAGGTCAGCTACATTTATAGTCTTCCACCGTGGTTCAAGTGATTGATGATGAGGAAAGCACACACAGGGAAGTAGAAAGGGTATATTTGAAATCCCTGTTTTTTTCTCAGTTTTGCTGTCAACCAAGACTATTGTTTAAAAAAAAAAAAGTTGGACTGGGGATATTGCTTGGTAATAGAACACCTGTCTAGCATGCACGAGGCCTTGGATTCTACTTCCCAGACTCACAAAAATTTTAAAATCTTTTTAAAAAGAAAAGAGCTAGCCACAGTATCATTCTCTATCTTATAAGCAGTGTTCAAATTTCCCTAGTTAACTTATAATTTTGTGTGGGGGGGGGTACCGGGGCTTGAACTCAGGCCCTTGTACTTCCAAAGTAGGTGTGGTACCATTTGAGCTAAATCCTCAGCCTAATTTTTATTTATTTTAATCATTATTCAAAGAAGGTATAGAAATTAAAATGCTTTCATGTGAGCCTTATAGCAGACATTCTCAGGCTTTCACCTGAGTCAAGTTTCCATTCATGTTCTGACAAATTACCAAATGGTCTACATCGTAAAATACCAAACATTATCTAACAGTTTTGAGAATCAGAAATGAAGGTCTCCTCGAGTGGTTTCTCCATTTGGCTTCTCACAAGTGTTAACTGGGCTCTTCCCTTACAGTCTAAGGTCGAGTCTATTCTGAGGCTGTGTGGGTGTCGGTTATGGAACTGAGACTGATGTGTCTTGGTGGCTGCCAACTGGGAGTCTCCTCAGCTTTTGGAAGCTCCCGCATTCCATGGCTCATGGCCTCCTTCACCATAAAAGCGTTCACTGGGGCACCAGCTCTTTCTGGTGGCTCAGATCTCTTTGACTCTCCCCTTTTCGTCTTATCTCTCAAAATCTCCCCCTTATTAAATCTGCTTTTAAGGCCTGGTCTGATTGGATTAAGTCCACCCATGGAACCCAGGATAGTCTTGTTGTTCTGAAGAGCAAACCTTGATGACATTTGCCTTTTTGCCCCATTTGTAGGTTTTAGGAATTAGCATCCTTAGAAGATGATTCTGCCTGACATATCATTCCTATCTGTCATATTTTTATCTTTGTAGTTCAGTTGTTAGCAAAGTACTGATATTTTCAGCACCATGCTTTTCAAGGCCATAACTTTCAGACATGTCCTTTCTGATGAAACCGCAAACTTTTCATACTTTTTGAACTCCTTTCTCTCACTGAAGATCTGACTAAAATCAATGAACAGTATCTGTGCCACAGTTTAGGCTGCTTTGAAATTTCTACCAGATCAGTCAGTCTACCCCTCGTAAATTTGAAACGCCCATAAAGTCTTGGGACATGGGTAAAATGAAGACAGATTTTTTGCCAGAGTACAACATCTATGACTTGTAGTCCAACTGCCACTAGATTTCTTTTTTCCAACTCTAATTTCCCTAGCCTGGTCTTTAGTGTCCATATTCTCATATCCTGTTCTGAGTTCTGACAGGAATTGCCTATCAGCATGGGTCACAACATTCTGGGACTTCCTTAGCACACACCTTCAGACTTTTCCAAACTCCTCTCACAAGCCACTTCTGAAGGGTTCTAAACCACCTGGTCAAGTACAGTCACAACAACAACCTCACTTCTGGTACCAAATCTGTCTTAGCCACTTTCCAGCTGTAGGGACAAAAATACCCAAACTCCTGACTTAAGGGAAGAGAGATTTATTTTGAATCATGCTTTCAGTCCATGTTTGGCTGGCTCTGATGCAGAAACAACATGGAGAAAGGGGCTGGCAGAGGAAAGCTGCTCAACTCATGGTGAGCAGGAAGCAGGAAGAGAAAGGAGGAGCTGGGAACAAGAATCCAGGACACTCTTCCAGGTCATAGCCCAGTGACCATCTCCAACCAGAGTTCACCTCCTAACACCACATTTAGCTATGAACTCAGCAGTGGAAGGGTGAGATTATCCCCCCATGATCCACTTACCTCCAACCACATGAGACTTTGGGGAACAGTTTAGATCTAAACCATAACAGGCCATTTGCATAACATATTAGTAAACTATTCAGATCTCTTGCTTATTTTACTATCACATTATTGAGATTTCTATTCTTTAGAAGCTTGTTATATATAAGGGATATTAACCCTATGTGGTATAAATTATAAATTTTTGTCCTACTTTGCCATCTGCGTTTTTATTTATGGTTTTGGGTTTTTTGCCATTCAAAAGTCATTTCATCCTTTCCCTTTAAAATAAACTCTTGAAAATAATTGATGCAATTCATCAGTATTAAGGGTTATTATATGAATAAACCTGGAAAGGTGCTATATAAAAATGATTTAATCAAAAAATGGTCAGTTTTCATATTAAATCATATTCATGCAGCAGTGCTTTCGGGTACATTTTTATTTCAGTTTTGTAAAAGGATCGTGACATATTAGTATTGTTAGCCATAGTTTCCAGGGGAGAAGACAAAGGCCTAAAGAAATTGAATTTCAAGGGCTCCCAGCCAACTGGAAATCTAGACTAGAAATCCTCCTTTCAATTCTAGTGCTTTTCTAGTAATACTATAACTAAACTAAACTCAGAATTACAAAGAGTCCTAGCTTAGATATCCATGTGAATTCTGTTTCTACAGTTAACATTACATTACATTTCCCACTCTAAGTCCTATGGTGTATTTGCAATATTCCTTTTCTAATCCTTCAACCTGGCTTAATTTTCTTAATATGACTAGCTGAGCAGCCCTTTGGTACGTCCAAATAGGAACTATTTAAACTATGATAGAATGATTCCCTGATCGCTTGCAGCGTTCTGGAGATCGGTCACGTATTTTTTTAAAGGCACAGAAGTCCCACTGTTGGCTGCAGGACCCAGCGCCAAGGTCTGGCTTTTTCTTCCAGGTGGCCTTGCACGCTTGCGGAGTGGCTACAGACATGGTGATGGAACACTGCATCAAAACCCGGGCTGCCTTTGTCACCTGCCCCTGCTGCTACGGTTTCATACAGAACACCTCGAAGTTTAATTTTCCAAAAAGGTAAAATTGAACACTCCTACCTAAGACATCAGTGTATATAAATAAACCAGCACACAAAGCATGTTTGATATAAGGTCACAAGGAGATCTCATTCTGGGGCCACGTTTTCTTCCCACCGCGGCAGGTATTGTTAATCAGTGCTGTGGGAAAAGAGCATCCCGACTGTCTGTGCTCTGGGCTTTCCCCTGGTCTGGCGCTACTGAGGTCGGAAGCAGGTCTGTGCAGGAGTCAGTCAGCTAGAAGTCTGTCCACGTCAGCACTTTCTGCATCTTCTAAATAAAACTTGGACCATCCTTTATGAGAGGCAGTAGGGAACCACGGGGAGTGCTCAGGACCCAGATGGATACTTCACGGGTGCAGGTGCTGATTCCTTGTCATAGGTTGCTTAACCCCAGGCACGTACTTACTCTTTCTGCCTGTTTTCTCATTTAAGATAAGGGTCAGCATCGTAACAGTGTCCATAGTGATGAGTTTTGTCTCAGTGATACATACGGGACTTACAGGTGGAGTACACTGGGCACCCAACAAATGGGAGCCATCACCAATAAATTGCACTATCACTAGTAAGTGTAGCAGCAGTGGTATTTTTAAGAAGTGCTGTTATCTTCCATGACGAGACAAAGTACCCGAGATAAACCGCTGAAAGGAGGAAGGATATCTTTTGCCCGGGGCTTTATTCAGCCCATGGGCAGCTGCTGTTGCTCTGGCCCTGGTGGCGGAAGGCTGTGCCTCCAGAGCCCTGCTGACAGCCGGCCCCGCTGTCATCCACGATGGTTTAGAAAGACTGTCCTCCAGTGAATTCAGAAACCTCCTTGATCAGTTACATTATTATTTCTAGGGTACTTCAGAAAATTTCCACTAGAATTCATACTTAAAGGTTTCCATACAAGTAAAGTAAAATACAAATAGTAGCTGTCTTTTTGTCTTTTTATTGTTGTTCTTACTATAATTCAAAGCTAATTGAGAAAAAAACCAAAGGAACTATTAAGAAGCAAACAAAATATAACTTGAGGCATATTCACCTATTGAAATATCTATTCAAAATCTATACTAATAAAATATATGTTTTTGCAACTCACTAAGAAATCTATAAGTCTGCTACAAAGATTACGAAGAACATGAATTTGACTTGTTCAGTTTGTAACTTAACGAATTTGAACATCTCGACGTTTTAACTGTTTCATGTTCCTGTAGATAAGCTGATGTTTCCCTCCCTTGGAACTAATGCCTTTAGAAAGTTAATTTTGTTTGTGTGTTATACCTCTCTCAATCGCCAAAGTTAGAGTTGGGGATTTATGAATAGCTAATATTTGTGAAATATGTGGAAAGAACGACTCATTTCCAACAAGATCACTGACACTGATAAGTTCAGCCGCACATGTACAGGTATGTTTCTGAGTGAGCATTAACAAGACAATGCTCAGGGGATGTGCTGTTGCTTTGGAGAGCTGTGACACTATTGGTGTCCTGGTATATGTGCCTTTTTGTTTGTAATTTTTTTTTTTTTTTTGAGACAGGGTCTCACTTTGTAGTTCAGGCTGGCTCTGAGCTCACTATGTAGCCCAGGCAAGCCTGGAACTCAGCAGTCTTCCTGCCTCTACCTCCCGAGTGCTGGGATGACAGGCGTGAACCACCATACCCAGCACTGTGGTATGTGATATTGATGGCTGGTGGGTGTGAGTCTCCATGCCCAACATTGTATGTGGTCACCAGGATCGAACTCAGGACCTTGCGCTTGCGAGGCAGGCGCCAGAACCTCTGAGCTAACCCTGCGGCCCCTGTTTGTAATGTTTTTGATATCTGGGTAAATAACTTGCTGGCAAGTAGGACTTTCACCTGCAAACCAACCCATGAAGTAGCCAGAGCCCGACACCTCCCTCCTTACACCTGATACTTCAGGCCACCAGCCCTGCCCTGGCCCTGGGAGGGGGAGGGATGCTCTGCCCAAACCAGCGCTCCTGCGTCTGCCGCCCACGATGGCTAGCCTCCCGCTGGCCCAGCTGGCGGGGCTCGGGCCCCGGTGCCCCCGCTGGCATGCACGGACCCTCTCCCCGGGACCACTGAGGAACCAGGCGCCTTGCCCGCAGTAACAGTCAGACTCAGGTCAGCACCAGCACCATTTATTCCTTTGAAGACAAGAAGAAAAAATAACGGCTGTGCTTCTCTTAACAGTAAACAGTCTGTGAAAGAAATCCTTTAAAGTTAGAAACACTGAGGGCCGGGGACGTGGCTCAGTGGTGCTACGCCTGACTGGCAAGCACAAGGTGCTGAGTTCGATCCCTGCTACCGAAAAAAAATGACAAACACTAGTGATAAGTTTTTCTTTTTATACATTTCGAATTGGCTTTTTCTTCGAGATAGCATTGTATGTTCTTCAGATATAATACATCCACACAGGTGTATCAGTTGTTCAGTGTGCTTCGTGCTTGCAATCATGACTAATTCCATTTTCTTTTCTGTTTCAGTGAACAGTTCAGGAAAACTTTATCCTACAAGGTAAGCTTAAAAAGCTCCAGGGCTTCCTGATGTAGTTGTGATCCTTCCTTCCCATTTTCCCCAAGTCTCTCGTGGGGTGTTTGTGTCACCTGCGGACGTGTAATGGCTCCACTGTGCCCTGGGCAAGCCGTGGTCTCAAGGCCAGGGAAGGGCCGCGGCTGGGGCCCCGGAGGGTGACGCGGGAGCACAGCCGAGTCCTGAGCGCGAGGAAGGGCGGCTTGTGCAGAAGCAGTGGCCCGTCTGTGCCGCCCCGACCCCGAGCGGCCAGTGCCCACGCGGCCACAGGGGTGGCCCGGGAGCCTCTGCAGGCCGTGCGCAAGTGTCCCAGGGCGCTCTAAACACCAGCTTGAAGTCTAGTTTCAGCTACAGGAAAGTTCTGCGAACGATCGGACAGCAGATGTTTTAGACTTCACTGGCCGCAAGCAAGCCTTCGAGTTCTTCACTGACCTCCACCTTCTTGCCTCTGGCCTCGCTCAGAGCCCCTTACAGCGTGCAAACCACGGACTTCAAGCCGCCGGGGACAGCCACGTTCCGAAGCTACTCAGGGCCGCGCCTTCCGCTGCGCTCGCCGCTCCCGCTGTCCGAGCATCGCTGCCCAAGTGACTGTGCGCGGGGTGGACACGCGGCGAACAGCGTTCAGGGGAGCACACAGATCACCCGCTGAAACTTGGCACGTTAGTTTGGGGTTCTGTTTCAGTCAGTCCC
>PVIC010052859.1:0-12036 GCA_004025085.1 Thryonomys swinderianus | reverse complement strand
GGAATTGTCTATCTGTGATCTATTGATTTCACTTATTAGTGTATCCTCCAGATGTCTCCATTTGCACCTAAATGGATCAATCTTGTCATTCTTTATGGCAGAGTAATACTCCATTTTGTAAAAAAACCACATCTTCTTTATCCACTCTCCAGTTATGACTATTCTGTTTGAGTATCTTTCATGGTGTACCAGAACTGAGATTGCTTAAGGGCCATTACAAAGAGGTTGATGACCCAAGAAGTAGCCATTTCCTAAAGGTTCTAAATATTAAGAAGAAAGGCACTTGCAATAACCACCAGATGCAACCTAGTAATTAAACCTACATTTAAGTCTTCAGCAACCACACACACACACACACACACACACACACACACACACACACACCCCATTTAATTATGCCTCAAACCCAGATTTCCAGGTCATCACCAAAGGGGAACCTAAGGAACAATGAGATAGAACAAACTGAAACTCAACCATCAGAACTCTCAGCTGGTAACAAAACAGTATCTAGTAAAAATGAAATAGAAATAATTTCTTAAGAACAGAAGGGTGGGTAGGGATATGGGTAAAAATGAGAATTAACTCATGTCATATACCGGTACAAATTCCCTAATGTTGAGTGTGATTGTGAGCTGTATATAAAATGTACCAATAAAGAATTCAATTTAAAAAAAAGAACAGAGACAGTGTCCCTAGCGAAAGCTATGGTTAATAACACTAAAGAAGAGATCAGTAATATAATGGAATTCCAGTTTATAAAAATAACAGAATCTGTTAAACAGCTTCAAACAGATTTCCAGGAGATTAAAAACTCCAATGAATGTTTGTGGGATAGAATGAATGAACATGAAGACTGAATATCAGACAGAAGACAGGACTGTAGCCAATGAATAGGAAAGGAATAATTTTCTGAAAATTGCAAGGTACTATGAGAAATCAATACAACAGATGCTAGATGATGCAAAGAAGAATAACATAAGACTGATTGGAGTCAATGAAGAAATAGAAGAAATAAAAGGAATAAAGATGGGAAAAGAAGAAGTTAAACCGTCACTATTTGCTGATGACATGATACTTTATATAGAAGATCCTAAAAACTCAACCAAAAGACAGGTAGACTTAATTGCCAAATTTAGCAGTGTAGCTGGATACAAGGTCAATGCTCAAATATCAATAGTCTTTGTATTAATAAACAACAGACTTGTGGGGAGAGAAACTGAGGAGTCATGCCTTTCACAATAACATCCAATAAAATGAAATATTTAGGAATCAATCTAGTAAAGGAAGTGAAAGATCTCTCTTCTGAAAACCACAACACTCTGAAAAAGGAGATAGAAGACATTAGAAAATGGAAAGAAATCATGCAAAAGACAAAAACTATTCACAAAAATAAGAGCAGAAAATTTCAAAGGAAAGGGAAAAGAATTTGACATACAGATAAGTGAGGCATATAGATCTCCAACTGGCCATAATCTAAAAAAATAAAAACTATACCTATGTATATAATAATCAAGCTTCCAGAAACCCAACAGAAGAACAAAATATTGAGTGTAGTTAGAGAGAAGAAACAATTTTTTTTGAGACAAGGTCTCACTTTGTAGTTCAGGCTGGCCCTGAGCTCACTGTGTAGCCCAGGTAAGCCTCAAACTCAGCAATCCTCCTGCCTCTGCCTCATGAGTGCTGGGATTACAGGTGTGAGCCACCATGCCTGGCACTGTGGTGTGTGGTACTGATTGCTGGTGAGTGCGAGTCACCTCACCTGGTATAGTTATATGTGGTTACCAGGGATCAAATCAGGGACCTTGAGCTTGCTAGGCAGGTGCCAGAACGACTGAGCTAAATCTCCAGCCCCAAGAAACAAATTTTATACAAAGAAAAGACTATGAGAATTACAGCAGACTTTCAGCACAAACACCAAGTCAAGGAGAGCCTGCAGTAAAGTATTTTATTTTATTATTAGTATTATATACCTGGGATCAAACACGGGTCCTTGCAAGATGTTTACTTTTAAAGGTCATTTTGACTTTAAGGAAGAACCAGAAAATGTATGGTGTCAGATCTGGTGCATAAGGTGGACGAAGACACAATCATAATATTTTTAAGAGCCTGCCCTTCTGTTGGATGGATCCCAGGCAGCATTCACTGTAGTTTTTGGTCACATCTCATGAGGACATTCCCCAACAGGAACTTCCAGAATTGTTTCAGGAAGTGGCAAGAATGATGGGATAAATGTATTCAAAGCAAGTCAGATGATTTTGAAATAGATGGACAGTGATGTGTCTTTTACTATGAATGTTTAATTTAAACATTTATTATATATTTTGGTCACAGTCAATTCATAAGATACCCAAGCATAAGGATACATAAGGGTACATCTAGTCCAAATATTATATCTAAGCTATTATTGAGAAACCCTCAATGATTAGAACTGCAAAGATATGGTTAAAACAGAAAGACTTCTAAATCATATTTAGGAGGTTTGTTTAAGGAGATCTAGGTTAAGACTAGGAAATGGCATTTTAAGAGATCTATTATATTTTCATCATAGTGAGGTCTAGGAATCACTGGTCTAGAGCAGCAATTTCTAAATATATTATTTTAATTTATGCATCACTGCAACTTTGTGTCTATGCTGGCATTGAGCTCATTCTTGTTACTCCAGGTGAAAGTTCTCTGGAAGGAAGGAACGTACATACATGTTTGTGCTCTCAGCCTGTGAAGGAGTGAGGAAAGGAAGATACGTAAAGAACAGGATGCATTCAAGAACAGGTTTTCAGCCAAGTTTAACATGTTCTGGCAGAGGGCTGTGGAACATAGTTGTAATGCTACCTCAAGACTTAATAGAAATTTATATTTTAATTTATTATTTATTATTTTTTGCAGTACTGGGGATCGAACTCAGGATTTTGTGCTCGCCAGGCAGATGGCAGTGCCACTGAGCTACCTCCCTGGCAAAATTTTAATAAGCATGTGTAAACAAATTCTGACTCCAGGTGACCTGAATTTTTCAAGTTAATTAAAGAGAATTTATTTTGAAAGTGTAAAAATACTCTCCTAGTCTGCCACTCATATCTGAGTTTATTGACATTTTTATAAAATAAAAAGTGCAGATTAGAATATTGAGTACACTCACTTTTATACGGGTAATGCAAGTTTCTTTTTTAAGCATGTAAATTATTTCAGTACAGTAGAAGACTTTGCACTACAATTCTGAAAGGTAGATAGTGAAATTATTATTATTATTATTATTTTTTGAGACAGGGTCTCATTTTGTAGTTGAGGCTGGCCCTGAGCTCACTATGTAGCCCAGGCAAGCCTCAAACTCAGCAATCCTCCTGTCTCTGCCTCCTGAGGGCTGGGATTACAAGCATGAGCCACCACACCCAGCATTGTATGTGGTTACCAGAGATCGAACTCAGGACCTTGCGCTTGCGAGGCAGGTGCCAGAACCACTGAGCTAAATCTCTGGCTCTATTGTTTTTTTTTTCTTTAGCTGTACATATTCTTGTTCTTTACCTTCCTTTTGAGGCATGTGGGCATGTGCACAATCACACACACACATATACACAGAAAACAAACCAAGGTTGACTTTATAGGTCTGCATGGTCAATGATTCTAAAGTACATATTGTCAAGACTTCAGTTTCAGTTTTTTTATGGTCAACAACTCCTTTAAATTATTTCACTGAAACTGAGATTATTAATGATAAAAATGAAAATTTTGATATTTGATTTCTTACTCTTAAATTATCATAGTGACTGTCTCTTAGAGTTCTGTGCAAAGATTTGTTTTTGAATTTCTTTTTTTTTTGAGACAGACTCACTGTGTAATTCAGGCTAGTCTTGCATTCCCTATCTCTGTGCTCTCAATTAAGAAAGGTCAATAGGAGGTGGAGTCAAAGCGGATGATCAAACTAACTTTTTCAAGATACTAAATGGTTTTTGTGATTTCCTGCTAGGGACTCTGGGCAAATTAGAGACCAAAGAACTTTGTGACCCAGTTCTTCATAAAGATGTTTTTGGATATCTATCTAATCCCTATGCATGTATCAGCTTCTCACATCTCAGTTTAACTGGTTATCTCCCTATAAGTAATTACTATTCGGGAACCTCTAATAGCAGTTGATGAATCTACACCAGAAGCAATGGCAACCAATGTGAGCTTGCCTATGAGACGGTGTAAATAAAGAAGAAAGTATTTTTAAAATGTAGAGTAAATAAAAATGCAATGAAGAATGCAGAAAGAGAATTCCTTACAAAGGGGAAGAGTCTTGAACACATAACAGACACAGTGACATATACTGCTGTGATTATGGAGAAGATGCGTTACTTCTTAGGGAAATGGTATGTTTTCATATAGACATTGGAGAGTTATACCAAAACACAGAGAGTGTCATCATTGTCTTTATTTAGAATTGTATATGGTGTAAAGAGGGCTAAAACTAATCAAATTGACACGGAACAGGTGAGATTATTTGAAAGTGTCAACTGACCTAAACTAACTGCATTTTCCAGATTTCCTTTTTGTGAATTTCTAGTTAGGTTGGGAATCAAGATTTCAGGAGTGGACTGGAAACAGCAGCAGTAGAGTTCTCATTTGCTCTAGCTGGTGCCCGCACACTAGGGTGCTCCTGCTGCTTCCCAGGGGGCTGCCTCTCTGGCCTGAGCCACAGCTGGCCCTGCTACCACTCCGCCTCCTCTCGGTCAGCCTCTGATCTTCTCTGACTGCTGGACCTGGTGAGTGTTTAACTCTTGGATGAAAGGAGCCAAGTTCATCTGAAGAACCATCAAACTGTCGGATTTGCAGGCAGTGAGCCCGACTGAGAGGGGCTGTGGTTGGTCTTCCTGAGTCTTGGCTTATGTTTATTGGTACTAGCTTCCTGCAGATTTGAAGGTCTGGCCCGAGGGAAAGAGACAACTTCCCTATTCAGGCATTGTAACCAGAAGTTATGGTTGTGTCATGGAAAGTGCTCCTATGTGTCTTTGTGTGAGCACATATGTACATGCACACAGAGAGTAAGAAATAGCACAATTATTAAATATTTTAATCTGTGTAGTGGTATGGTGTCTGCTGCAATTATTCAACTGCTGTGTATGTTGAAGGTGGCTCATATATTACATAGATAAATAGCCAAATGACTTTATTCTTATCTTTATAAATCTATATCTATTTATCTTTATATTAGGTTGTGACCTCTCACAGTTATGTATGCAATCCTCTAGAGGTTTTACTTCTCTGACTGACTGACAGGAAATACGGAATCCCTCCACTGAGGAGGTCCTGATATCTCCACACTTTCCTGAGGAAGAGTTTCTTCACTTCTTTCCCCCTCAGCCTCGTCCTCCAAGGCCCTCTGGAGAACCGTTTTCAGGGAGCGCCGCCACTGCTGCTGATGCCTCTGTTGCTGTTTCTCCCTAAAGGAGCCAACAAAGAAGTAAATGATGGGGTTGGCGCTGCTGTTAATGCTAGATAGCAAATAAGCAGCCCTCTCCAGGGTAGGAAAAGTAGAAAACTGAGGTTGAACTACCTGTGTGGCTATCAAAGCTGACACAATTCCTATCGGCAGGCCACAGAGGAGGAAGACCAGCACTGCCGTCCCGATGGACACGTACAGTCTGGTCAGTTTCAACCTCCTGGGGCCGCAGACCATCCTGACCAGCAAGGCCAGGCTGGACCCACAGAGAATAACAAAGGGAGAGACTACGCTGGGAATTATGATAGAATACATGTATGTCATACATAGCTCATCTTTATAAACTTGAAAGCTACACGAAATGTGTAGCAGGGTGGTGAGCAGTAGGGACAGAGCCCAGAACAGGGCACACATGATGGCTGACGTGTGTCTCGGGCGGCGGCAGCGGTACCAGATGGGGAACAGGACAGCCAGGCAGCGCTCGAAGCTGATGGCACTGAGCACAAACAGGCCCGTGATGTAGAAGAGCATCCCCACAGCGTGCACGTAGCTATAGTATATATAGTTAAAGTGGGCGATGAGTTCCCACAGGAAGAATGTAAGAAGGCAGCAGAGGAGGAGGAAGTCCGACGCGGCCAGGTGGAGGATGTAGACTGAGATGGCGTTCCTCTTCACGCAGAAGCCCAGGAGCCCGAACACCACAGCGTTTCCAGCCAGCCCTGCCAGGCTGCAGATGACTGTCAGTACCTCCAGGATCTTGTTCACTAATCTGAAAGATGCAAGAAAGTTGGAGTCATTTCTCAGACTGCTGTGATTCGTGCTCAGAGACTCTCCTCTGGTGTTTCCTCTCGAAACACAAATAAGTGTTGAGCCCCTGCTGCACGAGCTATAATTCGAGTGGGGAATTACTATCCTTATGCCACAGATGAGGAGACCATTGCTTGCAGAGTGTAAGGAATCTACGAAGGCCAGGGAGTCCTAGAACCTGGACTCAATTCTGCTTTTACTGACTCTACTTGTATTAAAACACGTTTGTAATACATAATGATAACATTCATTTTGAGGGATTGGTACATGTACAGGATATAATTCAGTTCTTTTTGTCCTTTCCTTTTGTCCCCTTGCATTGTTACAGTTTCAGATTTGATTATCTTATGAGCTTATAATGCTAAATATCATGTATTGCTTGAAAACCAGACTAATAGGCCAAGGACATATAAAACATGTGAGACAATTGTACTAAGTGAAGGTACACTTTTAGATACGCTGCCTGCACAAGATTACAATATCTTTTTTCCCTACTGTCTTTCATAGTTTTTGTAGAAATCATGTGATATTCAAGCTTGGGTGTCTAAGTTACTTCATTTAACCTTAAAGGCTCAAGATGCATCCATTTTCTTAAAAATGACTTGCTTATTCTTTTTAAAAAATATTTTATCTGGGCCAGAGGATTAGCTCAGTGGTTTTGGTGCCTGCCTCGCAAGCGCAAGGTCCTGAGTTCGATCCCCAGAAACCACATATAATGCTGGGCGTGGAGACTCACGCCCACCAGCAATCAATACCACATACCACAGTGCCGGGTGTGGTGGCTCATGCCTGTAATCCCAGCACTCGGGAGGCAGAGACAAGAGGATTGCTGAATTCGAAGCTTGCCTAGGCTACATAGTGAGCTCAGAGCCAGCCCAAACTACAAAAAGAGACCCTGTCTTAAAAAAAAAAGTTTTATCTTTATTGGTACATTGTATATACACATTGTGATCACACTGAATATCAGGAATTTGTACCAGTATATGACACAATTTAATTCTCATTTTTTCCCGTTCTTCTACCTACCTCACAACACTTCACCACTAAATACATAAGCTTTGTTTCCCTTTTTTTATTACCATCATTTTTCTTTAGCCCTCATTACTCACCCCTCCACCATATTTCCCTTTGCATATTTTACAATATCCATCATACATTCTAGAACTTATTAACATTTTCAGTTTCTCACACCAGAGAACAAATACAATATTTACACCTGTGACCTATTTATTATTTCACTTATGAGTATGTCCTGAAGGTACATCTGTTTGAGTATAAATGACTCAAACTTATCATTCTTTATGGCAGAGTAATACTCTGTTTATAGAAAACCACATCTTCTTTATCCAGTCTCCAGCTGATGGGCATTTGAGTTGTTTCCAAGATTGAGCTATCACAATGTTTATACTTTTCATGGAAGAGTAATACTCCATCATGTATAAATATAATATCACTTTTTACCCATTCAAATGTTGGTGGACATATAGACAGTTTCCTAGACTTAACTGTTTTGAAGTATGTTACCATGTATATGGGCATGCACATATAGGAGTAGTATGATGTCTTTAACCCTTTTGAGAAGATACTTAGGAGAGAAATGGCTGGATTAAATGGGATTTTTACTTTTAGCTTTATAATCAAGCTGCATTCTGATTTTCATTGTGGTTATATCAGTTTATAGTCCCATTAACAATCAAGAACTGTTCCTTTTCCCCTAAGGCCTCACCAGCATTTATTATTAGTGGATTTCTATTATTAGTGGATTAGTGGTAGCCATTCTTTCTGTAATGAGATGACATTTCAATGTTCTCATTTCTAGAATGGTCAGCAATGTGAAACATTTTCCTATGTTTTTATTGGCCATCTGTGTTTCTTCATGAAAGAAGTGTTTATTCATTTCCGATGCCCATTTTTGAATGGGGGCTTTAAATTTGGAGAGTCTAATATTTTTTAGTTCTTTATATATTCTAGTTATAATTCTCTGTCTGAGGAGTACCTGGCAAAATTTTTTCTCCTTCTTATCTCTTCACCCTGTTAATGGCTTCCTTTGCTCTGCACAGTGTTTATTGAGTCTGAATACTGCTCTGCCCACTGCTTCCCAGGTCCATTATGACAGTGTGGATAATATCCTGTATGTTGTCCAGCACCACTCATTATCAGCTTCTCCTACCTCAGCTTATCTGGTCCATTGCTCTATAGTAATTGCTACTCTGGAGCCTTTAATATCTAATGGTGAGCCCTTGACAGAGGCACTGGCAGGCACTGCAGTCTGTCCAGGGAGCCTTTGAACCTAAAGGATAAAGTCTATGTTAGTGTCATTGAAGGTGCACTACGGCCTGACTCCTTCTTGTGGTGTGGTTTTCTGATATGAGCATGATTATCGCTTTAGAATTCAGCTAAGTGAGCGCGCGGTGCCACCCTCCACGAATCCCATTCTCGACAGGCCAGTGCTCGCTATCTTCTCAGTGTTGTTTCTTTTCATACAAAGAGTGAATTTATATTTCTACTTTTAAGAAAAGATAAGACAAGTGGATTAATTGGTTCTCCTTATGAAGTGTAGAATTAACATGTATATGGCAGTATTTTTGTTTTCTCAACTAATAAAATTGTTTCCACTTAGTGCTGATAATCATTTTATTTTTTTCTTATGCTACAAGCAAGTTTATCATCATTTTTAGAAATGAATTCAAACTACATTTTAATTAATGAGAAAATTATACCATGGTTTAATTTTGCAAATATTAATGAAACATTTTTTGAAACGTACAATTTTTCCTACAACATTCAAACATTAAATTCCTAATTACAAACCATCTTTGAATGTTAATATATTTGGAGATAATTGCTCAGAAATTCATTGAGTTGAAACTGGTGTTTTGAGACTTAATCCAACCTGAATGGTGTATTGAACAATAGGTTCACAGAGACACAGTGAGATTCTTTACACTGGAATAAAATATGCAAAGAAAATGTCAGATCAGATCACGTGTGTTCAAGGTGGTATGGCTGTAGACAAAGAAAACTATCAATACTGCAGTGGAAACAAAGAAATTTATTAATTTAAAAGATGTGTATTTTTATATATTCATTTCAGGCTGTTTTGTGCAAGGACAAGAAGCAGATACAGGTTAAAATAAATTGGCTTGATAACCTGAGGGTATCACTGAGCTACTTCAGGGGCCTGAGGGTTGCATTGATCCTGGAGGTGTGGAAACGCAAAACCCCACCCGGCCCGCTGGGACAAAGCCCTCCCTCACTGAGCGCATCTTTCTGACACCTGCATAGTCCCTGTGGGCAGCTGTCTCCACATGTCCCACCTCAGGAGGGTCCTGCGGAGGCCCTGGAGTGCCAGCCTGAGTTCGTGCAGATGCAGCCACTGCCTAAACATCTCAGGGAGTGACTATGTGACAGGTCGGCTCATTGTTAATATAGGAGAAGGCAACTGACCATAGAAAATGAAATGGGAGCTTACACCAAGGGGTCAGAAATCTAAGGACTAAGAATAAATAACTATCGGGGCCAGAGATTTAGTTCAGTGGCTCTGGAGCCTGCCTAGCAAGTGTAAGGTCCCTGGTTCAATCCCCGGTAACCACATACAACAATACTGGGCATGGTGGCTCATGCCCACTGGCAATCAGTACCACATACCACAAATGCAGGGCTTGGTGGCTCAAGCCTGTAATCCCAGAACTCGGGAGGCCGAGGCAGAGGGATGGCTGACTTTGAGGCTTTCCTGAGCTACCTAGTGAGCTTAGGACCAGCCTGAACAAAAAAGTGAGTCCCTGTCTCAAAAAAAAAAAAAAAGTCTATCAAAAGAAGGCAACAAAGAAGGGACATCAACACCATGGGTGGGATGTTCACATACAGCCTGGTTAACTGCACCTATCAGGAGCCTCAGAAGATTCTGACCAATGGGAACAGCCTGAACCCAGGGAGACACCAATCAAATTAGTCACAATGTTTTGGTCTAATGTTTCACTAATCATCTTCAAAATCTCCAAGCAAGACATACTAGTATTAGAACTGTTCCAGGATGGTCTGTGCAGTGGCAGGATCCACAGCAGGCCCCCATGGTAGCTGAGTGGTTTTTTTTTTGCACAGAAGCAGCAGAAACAGAAGGATGACACTGGCCTAGGGGACGACTTTAAGAACAAAACCTCAGTAACACGGGAAATAGTAGAAGAATGAACAACTGGAGTCCCATCTTATTTAAAAGCTTCTGCAAAGCAAGAGAAACCACTAATAGAATGAAGAGACAACCTACAGTGTAGGAAAAAAATTTTGCCAGCTGTTCCTTAGATAAAGTTTTACTACATAGACTATATGAAGAACCTAAAAAATCAGGCTCCCCCAAATTTAAAGACCCAATTCAAACATGGGCACCTGATATGAGCAGACATTTTTCAGATGAAAAGGTAATGGCAGCAAAGAAACATATGAAAAAATGTTCAACATCTTTGGTGCCGATGAAAACAACACTGAAATTCAATCTCACTCCAGAAAGAATGGCTGGTATCAGGGAATCAACCAGTAACAAATGCTGACAAGCCTGTGGAGAAAAAGGAACCCTTTTCCATAGTTGGTGGGAATGTAAACTGGTGCCCCACTGTGGAAATCACTGTGGAGATTCCTCAAAAAACTAGGATTAGAGGTTCTATTTGACCCAGATTTTTCCCTGCTAGAGATATATTCATGAAAGAATTAAAAGCATCATGCCACAATGACATATGCGTGCCCATGTTGATGCTGGCTATTGGTTTCTCATAAATAGCTTTTATTAGGTTGAGATACAGTCCATCTATTCCAATTTCTGTAGGGTTTTGATCATGAATGGGTGTTGGATTTTGTCAAATGCTTTCTCTGCATCTACTGAGATGACCATATGGTTTTTGTCTTTGAGTCTGTTGATACAGTGAATAATGTTTATTGCTTTATGTATGTTGAACCATCCTGACAGAGTAATACTTCACTTTATAAAAGAACTACACCTTCTTTATTCATTGTCCAGATGTGTATAGTTTTTATAACTTCAAACTAGGATATAAATATATTCCAGGGTATCATTGTTCTATTGTGAACCTTTCAAACTCTTCCAATATTTAAAAATTTACAGTTCGTCTTTATTATCTGTAGTCATCTTACTGTGTAGTAGAATATCAGACACAACCCATCTTGGTTATCAGATTTGACTCCTTCACTGTCACTCTCTCCGCACCAAAATTCCCAGGAGGGAGCTTTGAGGTCTTCTGTCTACTGCTTCTGTAGCCCCCATGGCTGCCTGAATACTCCTCTCCAATGAGAATTTACGTAAATTTTGACAAAATAGAAAGTCACAACTCTAGCTCAAAAAGAAAAACCTTTGTACACAAACGCTTACCTTTCCCCCATTCTTCTTGCTGCGTATGACAAGGTGGCTGGTGTGGAAGGGAAGAGACTGCTGTGGAACTTTCCTTCTCTAAAGGATATGACTCTGTTCTTGAGAAGTGGTTTTAGGGCTGGGGAGATGTCTAATACTTAAATGAGTCTAATCAAGATCCTGGACAGCCTTTTGGTTTCCTGTGAAGACATTTGTCAGTAAATGAGTGTGTGGAATTCGTTGCATCATGATCCTCATGAGATACTTTTCAACATTTGGGCTAATGTTGCTTCTGTATCTCAGCTTTTGTCCATCACCAGCTCTTCCTGTCTTTCTTCCTATAAGCAGTTATTGTTGTGGAGCTTCTTACTTATTAGTGATATTAAATGATAAGAACTGTGCTGAGAAACCTTCTAACCATAGCTAAGTATGAGCTCTTAATTGTCACTCAGGGTCCTCT
>PVIC010052858.1:0-12031 GCA_004025085.1 Thryonomys swinderianus | reverse complement strand
GAGCTCAGGGCCAGCCTGAACTACAAAGCGAGACCCTGTCTCCAAAAAGCAAAAAAAAAAAAAAAAAAAGAATTCAGGGAACAGCCACAGATGGATTTGGAGAACTTCTGGACCCACTAGAAGATAAACATGATCTAAAGATCTGCTGATCATCTGATCTCCACAACCACCACCTTGACTGTGGACCACCGAATTTTGGGTCTCCCACAACACTGTCATTGCAGAGCTCATGTATGAGACTCCCTGAAAAGTGTTCTTTCCTTTCTCCCAGTGCATGGTAAATAGCTACCAGTCTATCTGAAGAAGCCTGAGAGTGACATTAACAAAATAAATTTGGGGCAGTGTGGCAAGGTCCTTCCTCAAACTGGCTCAATTCTAGGAACTGTTGGAGAGCTTGTGACATTGTTTTACTGATTCAAATTATACTTTAGTTCACTTGATCTACAAATCTTTTTCTTACACAAATCAAATAGAATGACTCTCACTTTCTCTTCTGGAGACACAATGACAAACAAAGAAAGGTGAAAGCCAGACTGTTCTGATTGCTGTTGTAACTCTAACGTCCATTAGAGTAACCACATCCACTTTGGCCCTACCACCTGGCCCTGCCACCCTGGAATCCTGTTGTCCCCACTGCTTTTAAGGATCCTAGATTAATGACAGCAATTTGTGTGGTTACTTCTGACCTACTGAGAAAAGTGGCCACACAGATCATCAGGGATACTGGGGCTCCTTCGCAAATTTGTGCTTCAGGGTCATAGTAAAGATTTTTCCTCTGAACCCTCGTAGGATGGATCAGCACCCCAGATCTTAGTCAATAAACTGTGCTCTAAGATTCCAATTTCCCTAAGGCTTTGAATAACTTCCTATGTTGTATCAAGTCAGTTCTAGCGTTTCAACTTCTTCACTTTGGACACAATTGGTCACATTGTAGATGAACAACCAATTAATTCCCCACACCCAAATCTTTGCCTAGTTAGTCTTAGGTACTTTCTTCTTAGTTGGGGGAAAATGGACACTCACAATTGAAGAAAAGAGGTGAATTCTGGCTCACAGTTTGTAGAGGTTTCAGTCGACATCAGCTGGCTCCAAGAGAGGGCAGCAAGGCAGAGGGACATGGCAGAGAAGAAATGGCTCATGGCAGTGCAGGTAGGAAGCAGAGCTCAATCAAGGGAAATCGGAGGGGGCTCTAACCTTCCAGGCTACGTCCTGTCCCCAGTGACGCACCTGCTCAAACTGGGCTTCAACACCCATCACACTTATCTACAAACTCAGCAGCAACTAATCCACTGACGAGCATCACCCTCCTCAAAAAAATCACCTGCCAAAAGCCTCACCATATGAGCTCATAAGGCTTTGGGGAGATATCTAGATATAAACCATAATGGAGTCCAGAACAGTAATGTCATTCCAATCCAACTTTGTACTCCTTATATCATTATCTGGTATCCTTCATATCCACTTCCCCCATATATTTCCCAGATTTCTGCATGAAAAGAAGTTTGTGTTTGTTTAATATATACATGTGTGTTACTTTATGCAGTAAGATATGGTAATGTGGCCAGGCAAGGTGGTTCACACCTGTAATCCCAGCACTTGTGAGGCAGAGGCAGGAGGACTGCTGAGTTTGAGGCTTGCCTGGGCTATATAGTGAGCTCAGGGCCAGCCTGAACTACAAAGCGAGACCCTGTCTCAAAAAAAAATACAGTAATGTGCTAGTTTTTTTTATTTTCCTCTTTTAAAATAACAGCTAATATTTTTATGTCTACACAAGTTTAAAATATTGCCATGAAATATTCTTGTCAATGGTTTAATTTGATATATACATACATGTAACATTTAAATCATCTTTATTGAGAGCACTGATCATACCTCTTTCATAATTTGTTCTTTTCTATTTTATGAACTTTTAGGAGAAATTTCTTTTGTTAACTGACAAAATTAAAAACACAAATATAAAAAATGTGAAAAGCTTGACATTTCACTTTTATTAGTAATCATGTGAATACCAATGTAAATTAACTTAAATACCAATTTGCCTTCAAAATGATATGAACACAGATAAAATACAGGATCTCTAGCAAAATGTAACCTGTCATTATTCTACTTTGATAATATTTCTGCAAATACTAAATTCAGTGAAATATTTTTTAGATCTATAGATAATATCCACAAGTAGGGAAAGAATAAAATGAAGGGAAGCAAATTCTCATTATTTGTATTATATAACACAATATTGCAAATACAAACCTATTTTAAAGTCTATGAAAGGTAAATCATCTTTTTGTACAAAATAAGCATTATAGCTCATGTAATTTTACAAAAAAACTGCATAAAAGCTGGAATGATATATAGCCATGTACTAATAGCTGTTGCCTCTGGAGATTGAAAAATACAAGGCTTTTTTTTCTTTAAAAGAAAAACCATTGTTTTAAATTATACTGTTTTGCATAAGCACATATTAGAAACAAAGAACTAAAAGCATCCTTACATTGAAATCTTTATTGTTTTTTCTGAATGTCAGCATTTTTACCCTAACATCTTTTGAAATTTTCCATAAATTAAAATTAAATGCATACATTCTCCATATTTTAGCCCAACTTTCTCCAAAAGAATTTAAACAAAATCATGGGTTTTTATGCAGATAGCTTAATTGTGGAATTACCCTCAGGAATAAGACTGATGGAATTAAAAGTGGAAAATAAAAAGAAAAAACAAATTCAAAGGTGAGTCTAGTCACTAGTGTAAATAACTGGGGCTCAGTCCCATATGGTCATCTCTTAGCAGTTAGAAGTAATGTGCCTCAAAAACCCACACACAAAGGTAGAAATACTTACATAACTGCACCTGGTCAAGAAATGCCCCTTGAAGTGTTAAAATTCATGTATGCATATACATATATATGCATAATGTATATGTATATGTGTGTATAATCTATATAGTTCTAATTCAAAATTACAGTGTAATTACTTCCTAAAGCATTGACTAGAGTTTAAAAAGGTAGAGAAAATAATGAAAAATGAAGTTTAAGATTCTTTCAAAGACTATATCTATCTGAATGCTCTTACTAATCCTGTGAATGTATGCCTATTTATTTCTGGGTTTTATGCTTCAAAATTTGTATCAGAAGGTTATTTTACTTTGTACATAAGGATTTTTATAAACTTATTAGTTTTTGGTAAAGAGCAACACCAAGTTTTATAAGCAGTATGTTGTTAATTTGCATATTTTCATGATATCAGGTGATAATTATTAAAGGTGATCTTGTAGTTAAACATAGATTCTGCTACATTTTGGCACAGAGGAAGTTAGCTCCTATTAGACAAGTTCAGTAGGGCACCATGATCAAGGGAAACTAAAATACACTAGCAAAACACTAAAGAGAAACTTGCCACTGACCAGTTTAGCCTGATAGATGCTTGAAGATACATCAAATGAATGCCACAAAGGGACACTGTTGAAAGAAATCATCAATATTTCACAACCATGCAAAGCCCAAAACCAAAAAAAGATATCTGTAATTCAAATGCAGTTTGAACACTTAGATACAAAAACAGTAAATGGCCGAAGAGTCACTTTCATGGTAACTTGTTCCAAAGAAATAATACAAAGTAAAGCTTAATAAATAATGATGTCAAGTTGGTAATATCCTATAAATTCAAGGATAGGGAAATGATCAATTAACTTATTCTTCCATGTGATGAAATTTTAACCTAACATTAAAAGCATGATTTCCAAAATAGTAATTATGTTATTTATGAAAGAAACTACAGAGACATATATAACACTATTTCCAATATGCATACATTTTTCCTATATAAGGGAAAATGATAATAAAGAATGAGTAAATGAATCAATAAGGATAGGGTATGAATCTAAATGATGTTCTTAGTTTTTAATACTTTAACACTATAAATTTTTATTCATGGGCATTATAGCATAGTTGTTAACACAGTAGATAAAATCAACTGCCTGATTTAAAATTATTTGCTTTTCTTTGTTAAACATGTGAACTGAGGAAAATATCTTACTTTCTTTACGCTATTAGTTCTTCTTAAGGCAAGAAGATCAAGACCACTTTCTCTATAAAGTAGTGAGAACATGAATAACTTACTATTAAATATGTGGAAGTGTCCAATCTGTAATTAATGTCCTTTGAACATCATCTATTTATAACATGTTAGGAGATGATCCTCGCCAAAATTTGGTTCTATAAAAACCTTATGTCAAAAATTATGATGGTATTTTTCAAAGACTATCACATTATAGCTTTTGTCTAATTTCACTGGAATAAAAATCTCTGTATGATGATAAAAACCAATTACAAGCTTTTGGTAATGAACTGAAATAAAAATACGGGATTTCAACTATAAAAGGTATATAATGTCAATACTTGAGATGCCTTAACTTTTTCCAATGTGAATATTTCCTAATTTTCAAATTTATAATGCTACTACATTTGGAAATGCAGTTTAAACTTATTTTTAAAAGTTTCATGACAGTTCACTTTGGCTATTTCAGTTTACATAGTCCCTGGCCCATCTGTAGGTAGACACATGTGGCCAAGCCGAGTAATGCAAGATGTTTTCTTGTGACGCTACACATACTTCATTAATACCTGTAGTATTTTCCTTTTTTAGCCAGAATGTGTGTGAGCCCTGGGCAACAGAACTAGCATGGAGCCAAAGAGAATGTCAGGTTCTAATCTCAGAGGTGAACAATGAGAGATAATCAATTTAAGGAAAAAAAGTTCACTTTGGTTCACTGTTTCATAGGGTCTAATTCAGGATTAATTGGCCTATCTTTCAGCCATTTAGCAACACATCTTGGTGGGAATCTATGGCAGGGAAACACTACTCAAGGACAAGAATTAAAAGAGAAACAGAGGAAAGACCTTGGATCCCAACATTTTGTTCAAGTGGGACCCCCACAGAGAGCAAATGGGACACTTCAAAGAGCTACAGACCTTCCACCAGACCTCAACTCTTCTAAGTTCCACTACATTCCAAGGGGACAAAGTTTCCAACTCTTGGGCCATTGAGGCCACTCAGCATTCAAACTGCAGCATCTTACTCAGTCCCCTTAATACTTTTTCTTTAACTTAAACAAAAACAGGTTTAAACTAAATTGATAGCTTGTAATTATTGGACCTAAGACCTGTGGGGTGATTCTTCTAAGCACATGTTATATGTAACTTTTTGATAATAGTGTGTTGACAGTGACTAATGTGCAAATAATGCAAAGAAAAAGAACTTTTTCTAAGGAAGGAAAACTTCTCACCTTTTAGGAGAGGATAACATGCATACTAGTCAACTTCTCTGTAGCTGGGGCAAATTATCTACACCTACAATTTAAGAGGGAAGATTTCTTCTGGAACACAGTTACAGAGGTTTTGGTCCCTGGTCTGCAGGCTCCAAGGCAGAAACAGCATGGTGGAAGGCCATGGCAGCAGAAAACTACACAATCCACAGGACCCCTGAAGCGGAAGCCAGGAAAAGAGTGCGAGAAGAAAGAACCCAGAGACCAGATACAGTCTTCCCATTCACATCTCCATGACTCAGCAAGACACAAGCAGAAATGTACTTTGTCAATCTCATCTTTCATGCCAATCAAGTTGACAATCGAGATTAATCCATGGATTATCTTTCCATTTATCGGTAACTCAATTTTGTTCTTCACCCTAGACCATTCATCCTTGTTCTATGGCATAACAATAACCGCAGCAACAAAGAAACCACTTGATTAACAAAGCTATTAAAAACAAAAGCTGTGAGCTCTAGAATATATGATAGATATCATGAAATAGAAAATATTCAAAGGGAAATGGGGTGTAGGGGTAAGTAACAAGGGGGAAGAAAAACTGTTATGATAATAAGAAAAGGGAAACAAAGCTTATGTATATAGGGAGTGGGGGGTTGTAGGATGGGTAGAAGAATGGGAAAAAATTGTGTAATATACTGGTACCAATTCTCAATACTGAGTGTGATTATGATGTGTACATATAATATACCAATAAAGATTCAAATAATATTTTTTAAGGCTCTGCAATACCTAAATAGGCTATCCCTAAACTAAGCACTTACCAACACAGAAAGTTTACCAAACCTCTTTCAGTCTCCTTTTGGGAATCTGTGAAATGGTGAAAATTGAGAGCTAACAAGAGATTATGGTGTACACTAAATAATATGTGACAAACTTGTACACCTATATTTATTGCTAAGTATAATAATGTTATTTGTCTAAAGTTATTTTTTCTGCTAGTGAGTGGTGAAAGAGCATAGTTAGGGATTTAGCTCAGTGGTTCTGGTGCCTGCCTTGCAAGCATAAGGGCCCGAGTTCAATTCCTGGTACCAAAAAGAATATAAAAAAGAAAAGAGAAAAACCATGGAGCATTCCATTTAGCTCATAAACAATCTGTACTAACAGTAACATCATTAAGTATCTATTATAGGCAAAAATCACAAAATTTTTTAAAAGGAACAAGATGCAATATGTATATATAATTCCCTATGAAAAACAGATTCATTGTGGATCATGAATTATAATAATTTTAAAACTAAAACACTTGATACGATGGCGTTAAAAAACAGGAAAGCAAAATTGCTAGGAAACATTACCACCATGTAATCCTAGAGGAAAATATTTCATCTGTAAAACAATGTATTCCATTTATTCACATTAAACAGAAAGACAGATTGATTCCTGTAGGAAAAATAATTTTGTAGATCAATACTCCATCAAATTCCAAGCCTATTGGCAACTATCGAATCAAGATGCCTAATGGAATAAGTTTTAATTCTTCAGTGTTTAAAATAGTTCACTTTAGAAAAAAAATGAGTAAAAAGTTATGCTAATACAGCTGCCCAGATCAATAAAATTTAGCAATAAAATTAAAATATTTATTAATATTTTACAAAAGACTTGAGGAATAAAATCAAATCCAATTATTTATGTCATATTGCACTTTAATTTATAGTGACTATTTCCCAATGTACATCACCTGACCCTGCCAAAAACAATTTAGGAAATGCCTCCCGAATATGAGAGCTCACCTGTGGGTTTATATCACACATACTGCATGTGCCTACTACGTGCATAGCATTGTACTCAGTAATGGGTACACAAGACAGCACATGACTGACATCCCTTATGGTTCTTCTGACCTATGGAAGAGTTATTTTGCTTCATGAAAATAAATCTTTGCCCCACTTTTCACCATCAGAATGGTAAGAGTTCGGTGATAAAATCCAGGCTATCCAAAAAAATTCAGGCAATCCAAGAAATGGCCAAAGACTAATGTTTAGAGATGTTCTCATAAATAATTTAAAAATACAAGCATCAAAAGACAAATATTTAGACTTATTACCAAATCAGTCTCTATCTTTTCCATCTGCCCAGTATGATGAGCACCACCCACCCCATCAAACGCACTCCAGTTTATAACACACAATGTGCTCAGTTCTTGCTGTTTGCTGCAAGACAGTTACTGGCAAGGTGTAAGCGTTTATTTACATCCTTTATATAAATTATCACTTTGGTATTTAAAATTCATTAGTAATTGGTGGCTAAGTAAACTGAGACTTCACATTAATCTAGACATTTATAAATGTCACGGGAGATAACAATTATGCTATATATCTAAATCATGACATCTAAGATAGATGTTGTTACAATTGATATAATGAAATTCTGTGACAGTCAGCTAACTGAAATATACAATAGGGCATTTTCAGCAAGATATACAAAAGAACCAAGTATCCTAGAGAGATGGGTACAATTCACTGCCATCGAACTGGATATTCCTCTCCTGGCTTTGTGTAATTTACTTGTTTGCTAATGAGTCTTCTTAAATCATCATTTGCCTCATTGATTATAATACAATGAAGACAAAGAACCTGCTACTTGGTATGTCACATAAGAAACTTCTCAATATTTATGTTTTCATAATTCATCATATATTTTCAATGGTTGCAATTATTGATCCTGAGAACACAACGAACCTAATTTTTCCTTTATATTATAAATCTACCTCCTGAACATATTCCAGTTTCCATGTTAAACAATTCCATTATATTCTATTGATTTTCATTATATGAATGAATTCAAACTCATTCACAAAGTGTGATTTACTGAATACTGCTTGAATTTTTTTGTGATTCTCATTGTTTTAAAGCTCCAGAAAAATAAAATCATGTACAATATAAATCTTCAAGGGACTATGACTACCTTTGCAGTCTTTTTAGATTCTATCAGCTCATTTTATCTACACTTTATTTGTGTAAATTATTTATATGGAAATAATTAGAAGCTTTATTCAATTTTATGTTATGATACAAAGACAAAAATATTTCCATGTATTACAATTCATTATAAGCACCCTGATTCCCTAAAGTAGTGGATACAAACTGGAATTTCATATTATCAAAAATTCATATTATCAAAGTTTCATGTTATCAAAAATTCAAAAGATTAAGGGAAAATGGGGGTAGGAGTAAGTAACAAGGGGAAAGAAAAAGTTTGATGATTAAAAAAAGGAAATAAAGCTTATGTATATAGAGGGTGGAGCATTGTAGGGTGGGCAAGGAAATGGGAAAAAATGAGAGTTAAGTCTTGTATACCTGTACAAATTCTCAATGTTGAATATGACCATGATGTGTGCATAAAATGTATCAATAAAATCAATTCTAAAAAGATTAAGTAATCATGAGTTTATCAGTTAACTTCAATTCCTTATTGGTAAAATATTGTTAATAATTTATAGTAGAAGATAATCTACACTAAAGTAATGCATGAATACTTAAATGAGAAATTAAATGTTCTAAAATTTAAACCTTTAAAAATATAATTCTAAATCAAGACTTAAGCTCTTTTCTTTAAAACGTCCTATAATGTATATGTATATTCCTCTTTTCTCTAGTAATAATCTTTTAAATGGCAAAACAAAAGTATTCTTACCCTGTCTCAAAAAAAAAAGTATTCTTAGATCTCAGGCAGTGTAATTTAGCCTGGATATACCTTAAATAAGTTTGCAAACCATTCTCCTATATTTTTTCCTCACTACATTGCTTACTTATAAAACATTCTGAATTTTTGAAACACTAAGCAAAACACAGTTGTATAATTTTTAATCTAACATACTTACACATAAAGTTTTTATGGTTTTCAGCTTATTTGTAGCCAGAGAAAAAAACAGCCACTTATTTTGGAGGGTATTTTTCTTAACCAAGAATATCTGTTTACAAAATAAGAAAAGAAGTCTAACTCCCCAAAGACCCAAGTCCCTATCACTTGCTGTAAAAAAGATGAAGTGATCCTCAAGAAATGAGTAGATGTGACAAAGTGGGGATCTAGATGCAAAACTTTCAGCGAGACCTCTCTTCAGTCTTTCAGTGAGATTCTTTTCAGTCTTTCTTGCATTTTTTTAAGAACTATGTAAGATACTGAGCTGCAGACATGTTTTGTAAATTAAAAGTGATTCCCCTTTCCTTCAAATTCTGTCCCTGTGCCAGTTAGAACTAAGAGTTCACTAAACTCTAAGAGTTAACTAATTCCTCTGTCTCCCTCGTCTGTCTCTAGACCAAGACAAAAAATAATTTTAGCTTCTTCACCACAGATCTATAAATGCAGCTCCAAGTGTGTACTGCTCTAATTCGAAACCAAGAAATGAAGAACTAAAAATGTATCCTTAGGGTGAAATCAAGCTCATTAGTGTCAAAACAAGTGAATATAAAATAGATTTTCATCAGTTCTGTAAATAGTTATTACTTCTGTAGGTACCAGAGAAAACTGAAGGATGTGTTTTCTAGTATTGTCCTGGTGGCTGGATTGGATTGGATGGGGTAGTGAGGGAAAGGAAAGAAGGCAAAGAAACAATGAGAAAAGATGGCAAAAATGGAAAAACCTGAGAAAAGAAGGAAAAATATGAGAAAAGTAGAAAAATTAAGGAGTGATAGAGGAGTTGAAGGGCAGGGGCATGGGGAAAAAATGAGAATCAAGATATGTCATGTACAGGTACAAAATCCCAATGGCAAATGTCAGTATAACGTAGACCTAAACTGTAATAATAAACTAAACAAAAAAATTACTGGCTTAACAAGAAAAAAAGCCTATTGAGATATGTACAACTCATTCAGCAAAATGACACAGCACTAAGTTATAGTAATCATAGTTTAAAGAAAAATGTTATGCCTTGGGGAATTTGATTTAAAAAACTTGGGAATTATAAAATGTGTTTAAAAATGAGGTTGCATATATATATATATATATATATTAATTTGAACTGTTTAGCATTTAAAATTTAAATATAAATCTTCTATAGGTCTTTGAGTCAATCCACTAAGGAATTAGAATCCTAGTTCTTTTCTTAGCCTTACAAAAGCATGGCATCTCTGACTGCAGTATCCCATTCTGCCTCTGCCATGTCATGACTTGTAAGTATGAACGGGCAAAACAGATTCATCCAGATCTCTGAACAGAATGGATGATCAATCAATATACTACCCTTTTTGGGTTGGTATCATCATCTGCAAACTCATATAATAAGCACTTTCCTATTGTAAAGAAAAGGAAAATTATCACTTACATGGAGGAAGGGTCTCTCTGATGAGTGGATTTGGGGATAGTAGCTAGCAAACCTGCTTATCTATTGCTAGGACTGATACTTCCTGCACTTGGGAAGATAAATACTCAATCTCTGTGATTCTCAGTGGCTTCACTTGTAAAATTAAAGAGTTTGACAAAGTACAACCAGAAATAAAGTTCCCAGACTTTCATATTATTATGGTCTGATACCTTATATATTCATTGACAAGTTTTTGGATTAGGCAGATTTTCTGTTACTGAAACACATTACCCAGCACCCACTACTTAAAGGAGAGACAGAATTCAGTTCAGTTTCAGGGGACGCAGAACATGAGCGGCCTGCTCCATGGCAGGAACACCATGGCAGAAGAGCCATGGAACAAAGCTGCAGAATTCATGGCACCCAGAAAGCAGAGATCAGGGCCATGTCCTTCAGTATCAAAATGCAGGGACATAACAGTGAAATATCACCCGTGTGGCCAATGAAAGAGAGAGGCTGTGGTGTGCCTTAAAACTGATATAATAAGTAATTCTTTGGTAAAATTGTCCCTGTATGTCAAGGGCTTGCAACTGTAATTATAGTCATAATGATGATAATTAAACATACAAATGTCATCTACTCAATGATTCTTCTATTGCAGTCAATTCTTGAGGTTCAATTCCTGGGATCCCCAACTGTTCTTCAGATGTAAAAGTAATTAAAGAACATTGCTTGATAAAACTGAGGTTCAGGGAATCACATGGTTTGTCGTGGGTACATAAGAATCACAATCTCTCCTTCTGTCCAGAGGTGTGAGCCTTTGTGCATAAACACACAGCAACCTCCATTCAGATGTCACTGATGCTCCCCACAGGTTATGATACAATTCTGGTAACCACGTGGAAGCTGGCAATTTCAACATACCCTATTCAATAGATGTGAATCTCAGTGACAGCTAATGGGGCCATTAGAAATGGAGCAAAATTAAACCCATCAATATAAGCACTGGAATAAAATTTATTTTTAGTTAATATTCTTGATATATGTCCATATACTCAGTGTGGGAAACTAGTGCACTTCCCATATGGAATTAGCATTTACTTATCCAAAAGCTTGAAGAATTTCCTCATTCACTCTAAAAAATGTTAAGTGAAGAGAAGATTACCAGGAATACCAAAGATTACTAGAATTCACTTCTGCCTTCTAAGGAAATGAAAAGAGTAAAACTAACAACTGTAGTGTGTGTATTCTTGTTGTGACATATGGACACCTGGAATATGTACCTGGTGAATACCCCCTCTAATGTTCACCCTGTAGCTCACACATACTCTCTGAGCCTCAATATTCCCATCAATGAAGTAAACAACTATATACTGGTCTCTTATTTCTAGATGTGTACAGTTGTGGAGTAAAGAAAATGAACTACAACTCATATATTCTTAGAAAAGCCAGGAGGATAAATTTTTTTTT
>PVIC010052857.1:0-12043 GCA_004025085.1 Thryonomys swinderianus | reverse complement strand
TCAGGCTGGCCCTGAGCTCACTATGGTGCCCAGGCAAGCCGCCGCGAACTCAGCAATCCTCCCGTCTCTGCCTCCCGAGTGCTGGGATTACAGGCGTGAGCCACCACACCCAGCATTATATGTGGTTACCGGGGATTGAACTCAGGTCCTTGCGCTTGCAAGGCAGGCACCGGAACCACTGAGCTAACCCTCCGGCCCCAAGTTTTTAAATTTTTTAAAAATTTCGAGTTTGTGTTAGGCGTGCTGGCACAGGCCTGTAATCCCAGCACTTCTGAGTCCTAGTCTGGAGGATCACGATGAGTTCAAGGTCAACCTGAACTACCAAGAGAGATCAGTCTAAAAAAATTATATATTTGTAAAATTATGCTCTTTCTGCCTCAGCTTCCTAAAGTGTTAGAATTATAGGGATCCACAACACCCAGATGAAAAACTATGGGCAGATAAAATAAGCCATCCAGTAATGGCAAAGTCACTGAGGCTACCTGTAAAAAAAAGAAAAGCATTGCTCTATAGTTATTCAAATGTTACAGATAAACACTGGAAGTTAAGAGATAGAGCCTAAAAAGGGTAGTTTTGGGTGGATTTAAGGGTGTGCATTAGGACAGCCTTGAGTGGATTCCACTCCCTGCTTGAGTTCTAACAGTCCACGGTGGTGGAATGCTAGATTTCTAGACGATTGCTTCCTTGAGAAATACCTGGAAAGCAATTCAGTGAGTTAAAGTACTTTTCTTATTTTTAGGACCAAACTAAAGGATGGAGGAAAATGGATCAAAGGATATTCATTAATAATAATTTAAATAAATCATTGAATATAATTTGTTTTGTTTTGTTTGTTTTTGAGACAGGGTCTCGCTTTGTAGTTCAGGCTGGCTCTGAGCTCACTTATATAGCCTAGGCAAGCTTTGAACTCAGCAATCCTCCTGTCTCTGCCTCCCGAGTGCTGGGATTACAGGCGTGAGCCACCACGCCTGGCACTGTGGTATGCGGTATTAATTGTTGGTGGGCATGAGTCTCCACACCCAGCATTGTATGTGGTTTCCGGGGATTGAACTCAGGACCTTGCACTTACGAGGCAGGCACCAGAACCACTGAGCTAACCCTCCAGCCCTGAATATAATTTTTAAATATGGTAGTGGTCAATTTCAAGAACTGAGTTGTTATTGTATTTTTTTTTTTTTTAGACATGGTCTCTCTTTGTAGTTCAGGCTGGCCCTGAGCTTGCTATGTAGCCCAGGCAAGCCTCGAACTCAGCAATCCTGGCTCTGCCTCCCAAGTGCTGGGATTACAGGTACGAGCCACCATGCCTGGCACTGTGGTATGTGGTATTGATTGCTGGTGGGCGTGAGTCACCACGCCCAGCATTGTATGTGGAAAGACGGGGATCAAACTCAGGACCTTGCACTTGCGAGGCAGGCGCCAGAACCACTGAGCTAAATCTCCAGCCCCGTTACTGTATTCTTTTTTAGCTTCATTTTCTAAAATTCTGGGTACTCTTGAGACTTATTTGCTTGACATTTACCTTAAATTGTTTCAAACACTGCCACAACAATTTTTCCTCGACAGTCTTTTTCCTTTGGCGGAAAGCTAATTCTTAGTATGTTTTTAAAGTTTTTAAGGAGATCTTGTATAGAAAGTCACCTTGCTAATTTGCAAAAATGCTTTTTTCTGATTCTGATTGTGTAGGTTTGGAGAATTGAAGCACGTTTTCACTCCAGTCCAGTGACCCAAAGCCTGGCCCCTGAGCACCTCTGGTTGTTTTTTTTTTTTTTTTTCTGCTTTCAACGTATTAATATGAAAAGTCGAAGCTGGAGGGTGGGGCCTCGGGTGGGTGTCAGAAGCCACAAGACTTAACACTAAGCAGCCCACGTTGTGCCAAGTTGCGAACAAAACTTTCCCCTAGCTTTGTAGCCTGCCTCTGGGGGTCTCAGCGCGCGCTCGCTGAGGAATCAGCCCCGTTCGGCCGGTTCGGTCCCCGTCCCCAGGCCGGCCCTCCGCCAGCCCGGCGCTCCGCAGGCGGCGACCAGCAAAGCCTTGCGGGCCCCGGGGACCCGGGCGTACCGTGCGGGCGGACGGAGGCGCCCGCTTCCCGCCTCCGGACTCCGCCTCTGCCCGGCCCTCGCGCCCGCGTCCTCCTCAAGCGTCCCGCGCCGCAGGTCTTGGCGCCAACCGGGTGGCGGCGCTGTCCGCCCTGCGCGCGGCCGCCTCGGGCCCGAGGGAGGCGGGGGCGCGGCCGCGGAGGAAGGGGAGGGCGGGAGCTCGGCGCGCTGCTCTCGCGTGCTCTCGCGCCGCTCGCGTGACCGGCCGGTGTGTGCGCGACGCGCCGGTTCCCGGGGACACGGGCGGCCGGGCCGGGCCGGGGCCAGCCGCGCGGGGTCCCGGCGACACACGCGCACACGCTCCCCGAGGAGCCCTGCGCGAGGCTGCTCTTCCGCGGCCGGACGGAGAGCGGCAGTGTCTGCCCGCCCAGCGCACTCTCGCCTCGCGTCTCCCCCCGCGGCGGCGGCGGCGGCGGCAGCGGCGGCGGCGGCGGCGGCGACTCCTCCTCGGCACCGCCAGCCCCAGCGCCGCTCCGGGGCGGGCGGGCGGCGGGACCCGCGGAGCCGCTTTGTGTGCAGCCTGACGAGGGGCGGCGGCGCAACCACCTGACAGAGGCCCGGGCTCTCGATGCACCTTCCGCCCGCATGAGGAGGAGGTAAAGGCGGCGGCGGCAGCTCGGCTCCCGCCCTCGCGGGCGCGGGCAGGGACGGAAGGCGGCGGGTGGGGGTGGGGCGGGGGCGACGCGGCGAGGCCCGCGGGGCGGCCGGGGTGGCGCCCAGGCCTCGGCGCGGCGGCGGGGCCGTGGGCAGGAGAGCCGCCGGGCCCGTCGGCCGAAGTTGAGGGAACAAAATATGAAGTGCGGCGCCGCGTCAGACGCTTCCTGGCATGGGGTTGGGGGTGCGGGCAGCATGTTTTCCCTCGCGGGCGGCGGGACTGGATCGGGGCGAGGGCGCCGGGGGCTGCCGGGCCGGGCCGGGCCGGGGCGTTTTGTTCCCCGAACCGCCGCGGTGTGGGGGTCTGGCTAGGTCCCTAGTTCTGCGGCCTAAGCCGAGCCCTCTAGGCCTCGCGTCTCCTTCTCCGGGGAGGACCGGCCGGGCGGGGACTCGGTGCTTCTCTGGGGCCGAGCGGGGCCCTCGGGGTTCTCGCTACCCTCGCGAGGCCGCCCGCTTCGGAACGGGGTGCTGGCGGGCGGATTTCATTGTGAGAAGCGGACTGGGAAACTCTGGGCGCGCTCGGTGTCTCCCCGGCCGCGGCGGCTGGTGCTGGGGAGCCCCGAGGGCCCCGGGCGGGCGGGGACGGGGACGCGGGCGGAGGCGGCGGCGCCGGCGCCGGGGTCCGCGCCCCGGAGAGGAGCGGGTGGTCAGGCCGCGGCCGAGGTCCCGGCCTCCGGGGAGAAAGGTCCCTCTCCACTTCAGAGATTTTTTTTTTTTAATTAAAAAAAAAAAAGAGGTTACAAAGTCGCCCCTTTCTCGCTGAACTTTGGTTTTCTGACCGATAGAGGCCGGTAGAGGACTGTGGAAGAAAAGTTGTCCCCCAGGATGGACTTCACCGCGCAGCCCAAGCCTGCCACTGCCCTCTGTGGCGTCGTGAGTGCCGACGGGAAGATAGCTTACCCTCCCGGAGTAAAGGAGATCACCGACAAGATCACCACCGACGAAATGATCAAACGATTGAAGGTCAGTAAACCTCGGGACACACTGTATGCCCTGCAGGTCTTTCAGGTGCTTTCTTCTGTGATACTTGTTTTTTTCTTCTACCCCTTCTGAAAAGTATTCTCTTATGCATACATGAATAAAGTCTGTAGGGACCTAACTAGTATGAGAATTTGGAAAAAAGTATGCTTTTTCTGTGTTACTGTTTAACAAATAAAAACTCGTGTTTTTAAAGATTTTATTTTTTTTGGTGACTTCTGTTTAATAGAAATACTGTTTAAGTAGCTTGCAACTTTAAATGTAGGTTGTTTTCATTTTTTTAACACAGTTTTCTAACAATCCAGAAATTTAATTATGTATATGGTGTGGTTTAAACTTTGACAGGGATACTAATTTTTCAAAATCCAGGCTTAAAATGAGGTGATTAAGTTCAGATTTGAAAAAAGGCACTGTGGGCTATTTTCATAAGGCCTCAACTTATTTTATCCTAAAAGCATGGAGGCCCTAAAGTGAAGGATATAAGTTGGTCGGTTTTTAATTTTTCTTTTCATGCACAGTGATGGTGGTCAGAGCCTTCCAAATGAGTGTCATTCTTATTTTGGGATAATCTTGAAGCCATGCTTCCCAATTAAGGCACCTTTGACTTCCAGGGGATGTTGGAGGCAATGCCAAGACATTTTGGTTGTCTCGGTTTTGAGTAAAGTACAAGAGAAAGCCAAGTAGGACTGTTGACTGAAGGAATAGAGAGAAGGAATGATTGAAGTGTTTATGTTAGAATCACACGTGGTGGGAGGTGAAGGAAGTAACAAAATTAACAGGGCTTCTACCTACTTCAGACAGCTTGATGAAATGTATTTTTCAGGATTGATTTTGCAGCTTTGCTCTTACAACTTAATATGAGACTAGTTAATATATACAATTTTGGGCCGGAGATTTAGTTCAGTGGTTCCGCTACCTGCGCCTGCCTAGCAAGCGTAAGGTCCCTGCTTCCATCCTTGTAACCACATACAATGATATGATTTTGGGTGTGGTGACTCATGCCCATTAGCAATCAGTACCACACCCCACAATGCTGGGCATGGTGGCTCACGCCTGTCATCCCAGCACTCGGGAGGCAGAGGCAGGAGGATTGCTGAGTTCAAGGCTTGCCTGGGTTACATAGTGAGCTCAAGGCCAGCCTGAACTGCAAAGTGAGACCCTGTCTCAAAAAAACAAAAACAAACAAAAATATATATATACATATATGTGTGTATATATATATATATTCCTATAATTTCCAAAATTAATTGAATTTTGCAATTTGTTGGTTTTTGGAAAGAGTAAGACTGCTTCATTAAAACAGGGTTTTTCCTTTTTTTTTTTTTTTTTTGAGACAGGGTCTCGCTTTGCAGTTCAGGCTGGCCCTGAGCTCACTATGTAGCCCAGGCAAGCCTCGAACTCAGCAATCTTCCTGTCTCTGCCTCCCAAGTGCTGGGATGACAGGCGTGAGCCACCATGCCTGGCTAAAACAGGGTTTTTCTATTTGAGCTTTAATTTTTATTAAGTTTTCAAGTTAAGATATTGAAATTGAATTCTATTGATGAATAATATGAGAAATGACTATACATGTTCCACTTGGCAATGGGTTGAATATGAGAAATACTGTTTACTATATGGATATGCAACAAAGTCTAGGATGTGTGTTAGGTTAGACTTAATGAATTCTTTTTGAAATTAAAACTGACATTTTAACCATTTTGAATGTGTTACTGCCAAAATTTGTCTGTTTCTTTGATTGCATATTGTTTCTACCATCCTTTCTGTATGTTTTCTCTATATAATATTTAAATATTCCTCACTAAAATATTACTGTATATAAGGGCCAGGGATGTAGCTTAGTGGCACGGTGCCTGCTTGGCAAGCACAAGGTCCTGAGTTCAATCCCTAGTACCGAGGAAAAGAAAAACAAAACAAGCCAAAAACAAGACTGTATCTATCATTGGTAATGTTAAGGATATGTATGTGAGTAATGCTGGGAATAACACCAGCTCTGTTGTTGGTCCCCCCCTACTGAGGATCGAACTTGGGCCCTTGTGCAGTACCACTTGAGCTAAATCCTCGGCCCTTAGGACTGTGTTCTTAGTGTGCATCCTTCTACTAAGTCACATGCTTAGCCCATATATATATATATATATATAATATATATATATATATATATATATATATATTTTTTTTTTTTTTTTTGCTTTTTGAGACAGGGTCTCGCTTTGTAGTTCAGGCTGGCCCTGAGCTCACTATGGTGCCCAGGCAAGCCGCCGTGAACTCAGCAATCCTCCTGTCTCTGCCTCCTGAGTGCTGGGATTACAGGCATGAGCCACCACGTCCGGCATTGTGGTATGCGGTGTTGATTGTTGGTGGGCGTGTCTCCATGCCCAGCATTATATGTGGTTACTGGGGATCGAACTCAGGACCTTGCGCTTGCGAAGCAGGTGCCGGAACCACTGAGCTAACCCTCCGGCCCAGCCTTTATATTTTTAAATACAGATCTTATGCTATTTAAAATTTTACTTTTATTTTTTTTGAGACAGGCTCTCGCTTTGTAGTTCAGGCTGGTCCTGAGCTCACTATGTAGCCCTGGCAAGCCTCAAACTCAGCAATCCTCCTGCCTCTGCCTCTCAAGTGCTGAAATTACAGTTGTGAGCCACCACATCCAGCATTGTGGTATGTGGTACTGATGGCTGGTGAGCATGAGTCACCATACCCAGTATTGTTGTATGTGGTTATTGGGGATCGAACTAGGGACTTTGCGCTTGCTAGCCTGGCGCCAGAACCACTGAGCTAAATCTGGCCCCTATTTAAAAATTTTTGACAGATTTCCCCCCCTCCAGTCCAGATCCATTAGTGTTCTTCCACTAAGTTACAATCCTTAGCTCATCATTTTTTCAGGGTTTTTTTTTTCCCCTTTGTAGTTTTGAGACAAGGGCTTGCTGATATGTCTAGCCTTAAATTTACAATCCTTCTGCCTCAGCTTTCTGAGTGGTTAGAATCACAGGCTTTTCCTAGCCTCTGCCTACCCTCCTCTGGAACTTGATTTTTCTTGGTTTGGTTTGTTTTTTATGGGGACTTTTTGTGGTTTTTTTTGTTGTTGTTGTTTGTTTGTTTAAGACAGGTTCTTGCTATGTAGTTCAGGTTGGCCCCAAACTCTGCAAGCTACCTGCCTTACCGCCCAAGTTCTGGGATTGCCATTGTGCCACCATGCCTAACTGCTTGTTCTTTTTTGTTTTTTTCCCTTTGGTACTGGGAATTGAACTCAGAGGCTTGAGCTTGACAGGCAGGCACTGTGCTGCTGAGCTGCACCCCAGCCCTTGTTTGTCAATTATTAGTAGAAGTCTCTTAGATTTCCTATTAGATACTCATTTCCTTCATATTACAGTTGTACTGTTGGATATGTTTATTTGCTTTGTCTCAATCTGCTCTGTAAACCTCATGAATACATACATAAGGTACTATACCTTTTTTTTTTTTTTTGGCATTTTTATTCTTTCAGGGCCAAGATTATTACTGACATAAGTACACAACAAATTTTTGTCTTTGCTTTTTTTGGTACCGGGAATCGAACATGGTCTTTAAACTTAATCAGGCAGGTACTGTGCCCCTGAGCCACATCCCTGGCTCACAACTCCCCACCACCTGCCCCTCAGGATTGATCTCAGGATCTTGTACTTGCCAGGCAGCCCCAGTCTCCTACAACAAATTTTTGTTGAACAAACAGATATTAATGTTGGATTCTAAAATATTTCTTTCTTTCTTTTTTTTTTTTTTTTTTTTTTTGCATTACTGGGGATCAAACTTGGGCCCTTGTGTATCCAAGGTTGGTGTAGTACCACTTCAGCTAAATCCCCAGCCCCTTTTCTTTTTTTTTTTTTTTTTGAGACAGGGTCTTGTTCAGGTTGGCCCTAAACTCACTAGGTATCCAAGGCAAGCCTTGAACTCAGCAGTCCTCCTGCCTATGGCTCCCGAGTGCTGGGATTACAGGCTTGAGCCACCACACTTGACTAGTTTTTTAAATTGGTTATACAGACTAATAGGTTTCATTTTGGCAGATTTATACATGCACATAAAATATTCTGGTCATTTTTACCCCTCACCACCCATTTCTCTGCCTGCCCCGGTATTTTCAAAATTTGGGAGGTACATTGCTATTTTTGATTTTAAAAACATACTATTTTTTGTGGGGTTTTTTTTTTTTTTTTTTTGAGACAGTCTCGCTTTATAGTTCAGGCTGGCCCTGAGCTCACTATGGTGCCCAGGCAAGCCGCCATGAACTCAGCAATCCTCCTGTCTCTGCCTCCCGAGTGCTGGGATGACAGGCGTGAGCCACCATGTCCGGCATTGTGGTATGTGGTGTTGATTGTTGGTGGGCATGAGTCTCCATGCCCAGCATTATATGTGGTTACCAGGGATCGAACTCAGGATTTTGCGCTTGCGAGGCAGGCGCCGGAACCACTGAGCTAACCCTCTGGCCCTATTTTTTGTGTTTTTGAGACAAAGTCTTGATGTGCAATTTAGGCTGGCCTGAAACTCATGTCAGTCCTCCTGCCTCAGCCTCTTGTGCTGGGTTTACAGGCATGAGGCATCATGTCCATCTCTAAATATTTACTTTTGCAAGTGGAAGATAATTTGAAACATTTTGAATTGTAATTGGGACTTTGCTAAAGTTGCATCCCAGAAATAATGAAATAGATATTCAGAATTTAGAGCAGAAAAGTAGTTTAGAGATTGTTATGATTTAGATCTAGACTGTCGCTCTAAAGTTTTCTGTGTTCAGAAGTGGAGCTTTTAAAAGGTGATTGGATCTTTTCTGTTGATGAGTTCAGCAGCTGACTGTGCTGTGGGGGGGAGGAACTAGTTGGAGTGGGGTCTCTGGGGTGTCACCTAACAGGGTGCATTCCCTTCCCTCGCTCCTCCCTTCTTGCTCTTCTGGCCTTCATGAGGTCAGCAGCTTTCTTCCTAGTCAGACCTTTTCTGTGTGTAAACCTGCCAACCACAGATTAAAGATAATTCAAAATAAGCTTCTTTGGAGTGCCGGGCGTGGTGGCTTACGCCTGTAATCCCAGCACTCGGGAGGCAGAGGCAGGAGGATTGCTGAGTTTGAGGCTTGCCTGGACTACATAGTGAGCTCAGAGCCAGCCTGAACTACAAAGTGAGACCCTGTCTCAAAAAACAAACAAAAACAAAACAAAATAAGCTTCTTTGGGGCCAGGAATTTAACTCAGTGGTTCCAGCACCTGCCTTGTAAGCACAAGGTCCTGAGTTCGATTTTCTGTACCCAAAAAACCCAAAAAACCTTTAAATTGTGTCAGATATTTTGCACAGGCAACAAGAAAGTGACTAAAAAGTGTTTTTGTTTGTTTGTTTGAGATGGGTCTCGCTTTTTAGTTCAGGCTGACCCTGAGCTCACTGTATAACCCAGGACAGGTTTTTTTGTTTTTTGTTTTTTGTTTTTGAGACAGGGTCTCGCTTTGTAGTTCAGGCTGGCCCTGAGCTCACTGTGTTGCCCAGGCAAGCCTCAAACTCAGCAATCCTCCTGCCTCTGCCTCCCGAGTGCTAGGATTACAGGTGTAAGCCACCACACCCGGCACTGTGGTATGTGGTACTGATTGCTGGTGGGCGTGAGTCACTATGCCCATTGTTTTATGTAGTTATGAGGATTGAACTCAGGACCTTCCGCTTCTGAGGCAGGAACCACTGAGCTAAATCTCCAGCCCAACCCAGGACAGTTTTGGACTCACAGCAATCCTCCTGCCTCTGCCTCTCCTGAGTGCTGGGATTACAGGGGTGAGCACACCTAGCATTGAAGTGTGTGGTCCTGATTGCTGGGGATTATAGGTGTGTTTCACCATGCCAGGCATTGTGGTATGTTTTATCTACCGGGGATTGAACTCTGGACCTTGTGTTTGCCTGGCAACACCAGAACCTCTGAGCTAAATCTCCGGTCCTAAGAAGTTTTATGATTGGTTTCTAGATGAAAAAAACAACTCTTTGAAAGGTTGTAACAAATTCTAGTGACAAAAAGCTGAAAGCACATTAACTTGTTACTTAGTTAATACAAACTGCAGTTCTGTGTTGACAAATTTAAAGGCCATACTGTTGCTGGACATGGTAGTCCATTCCTATAAATGCAGTTAGGCTGAGGCAAGATGATTGCAAGTTGGAAGCTAGTGCTGGCAACTTAGTGATCCACTGCCTCAAACTAAAACAAAAAAGAAAGAAAGAAAAGAGGGGGGGATAGGAATGAGGCTCAGTGGTGGAGTGCTACTACTGTATGAATATGAAAATGTAGGTTTTTTGGGAAAAAAATGTAGGTAGGTATTTGGAGGGATAGGGTTTAGTACCATGTTACATTTAGCATGACAAATAGCTATTCTCCCTTATAAGTCTAAGTTCTAAAAGTAATGGAGGAGTTGCATTGATAAAAGTTTTTGTTGTTTTGGAAACAGTTTCATTATATAGTTCAGGCTGGCCTTGAACTCACAGCAATCCTGCTGGGCATTTGCCACCACACTTGACAGGTTTTTTTGTTTTTTTTTTTTGCTTTTGAGACAGGGTCTCGCTTTGTAGTTCAGGCTGGCCCTGAGCTCACTATGGTGCCCAGGCAAGCCGCAGCAAACTCAGCAATCCTCCTGTCTCTGCCTCCCGAGTGCTGGGATGACAGGCGTGAGCCACCACCTCCTGCATTGTGGTATGCGGTGTTGATTGTTGGTGGGTGTGTCTGCACGCCCAATGTTATATGTGATTACTGGGGTTCGAACTCAGGACCTTGCGCTTGCGAGGTAGGCGCCGGAACCACTGAGCTAACCCTCCGGCCCACTTGACAGGTTTTAAACATATTTAAAATAAAAGTCTAGGCCTGGGGGTGTGGTGTAGCTGGGTGGCAGAATGCTTACTTAGCATGCAGGTGGTCTTGGGTTTGATCTCCGAGCCCCACAAACTGACAATAAAGCACAAATAAACAGTTGTACCCGTTCTATTAGGGTTTCTTTCTCCACTTATTTATACCCAAGATCATGTGTTTCTATAGATCTGTGTGCCACATACATATTTTGTTCTTTGTTTTCTTGCTACTTTGGGAGGTATAGTCTGTCTTCTTCAGTAGATTATTAGTTGGAATTAGGATATGGTAGGCTTAATTTAAAGCAGTGCATTTCTCTTTTATTATCAAACCTAAGTTGGAGATGGAAAGACTAGGAGTAAGAAGCCCACAAATACTTCTATTCCTTCCAAAAAGACTCCAGGAAATATTTTTTACTTCCATAAGTGATTTTAGTTATCCCTGATTGCCATGTGGCATAATTTTACATGGTCGTTTGTAACTTCAAGTCTAAAAAAACTCTTCATGTAGTTCAACATTTGTATTAATGCAGTTGTTTCTGACAGGTTTGTTTATTTATTTATTTGAGATGGTTTAACCATGTAGTTCAGGATTGCTCTATGTAACCTAGGCTAGCTTTGACTTCACAGTGATCCTCCTGCCTCAGCCTTCCAAGTACTGGGATGACAGGCATGTACCACCATGCTGAGTTATAGTAAAAACTTACTAAATGGAATAGGATACCTCTCATACCCTTCACTGTAGACTCATTGTCACTTAATTGTTTTTTGTTTATATTTGGTTTTTGTTATTTTTGTTTTTTTGAGATAGTCTCACTGTGTAGTTCATGGGGACTTTGAATTCAGCCTACTGACATTAATTACATTCACAATGTTATATAATCACCACCACCATTCTTTTTTTTTTGAGACAGGGTCTCGCTTTGTAGTTCAGGCTGGCCTTGAGTTCACTATGTAGCACAGGCAAACCTCGAACTCAGCAATCCTCCTGTCTCTGCCTCCCAAGTGCTGGGATTATAGGCGTGAGCCATCATGCCCATCCTTGTGGGTCTGTTCACCACCATTCTATCTCCAGAACTTTTTCATTTTTCCTGTAGAAGCTCTTCCTCATTATATGCTTAATTCCCTAGTCTCGTCTTCAGCCTGCCTCAGGAACCACCATTCTACCTTTTGTCTCTTATGAATTTAGCTGCTGTCAAATAAGTGAGATCATGAAGCATCATGTCTGTGAAATTATACAATATTTTTCTTGCGGCTGGCTTATTTGTCTTCAAGGTTTATCCATATTGTAGCATGTGTTGCAAGTTCTTATCTAAGTTTGAATAATATTCCATTGTATGTATATACCATTTTGTTTCTTTTTTTTTTTTTTTTTTTTTTTTTTTTTTTTTTTTTTTTTTTTTTTTTTTTTTTTTTTTTTTTTTTTTTTTTTTTTTTTTTTTTTTTTTTTTTTTTTTTTTTTTTTTTTTTTTTTTTTTTTTTTT
>PVIC010052856.1:0-12052 GCA_004025085.1 Thryonomys swinderianus | reverse complement strand
TTCAGGCTGGCCCTGAGCTCACTATGGTGCCCAGGCAAGCCGCCGCGAACTCAGCAATTCTCCCGTCTCTGCCTCCCGAGTGCTGGGATTACAGGCGTGAGCCACCACGCCCAGCATTATATGTGGTAACCGGGGATCGAACTCAGGTCCTTACGCTTGCGAGGCAGGCGCCGGAACCACTGAGCTAACCCTCCGGCCCCTAGCCTTGAATTCTTAGTGATCCTCCTGCCTCTGCCTCCTGAGTTCTGGGATTACAAGCATGCTCCACCACACCTGGAACTGAATTGCCTTTAAAAAAAATTAACTAAGTACTTTATTTCTCACATTGTGCATTTTCAGCTTAATATGTAATTTTCTATGTGGCTTCTCAACTTTAGTATCACTGATGATTTGGGCCAGATGGAAGTGTTGTAGGGTCTGTCATATGTTTGTAACACATTTTGCAGCCTCTGACTTCTCTGTCCACCAAATGTCAGTACTATCCCTCCAGCTGTGACACTGGAAGGTGGTGCCAACGTTGCTAAATGTATGGCGGAGGTTAAAATCCCAGGATAACAAAAATTAAAGTACGCATGTGAGCTAATTGTAAGAGTAGTGTATTTGTGATATTTCCCACATCTTTTCCTTCCCTTCTCTCCCTTCGGTCTCCTTCTCCCTCTTTCTCTGAGGTCTGTTTCTGAAAGCTATGTGGAAACAAAAGGAATAATTTTCTGATTACACCAAATTCCTGATAGTAAGAACCTTCAGGGAATTGGGCAAACTTATTGGGGAATGTTCCTAGAAAGACAGACTCTTAAGCCTCAGTGTTCAGCTTCAGCCCAGGTTCCCATGGGTCTGATGGGCAGAGAAGCTGAAGTGCTTCTCTGTGAGCCTGTGCTGGCTTCAACACTAATGAGGAATAGAAGCACATCCCAGAATATCCTGGGTGCAACTCCAGGTTCATCAGGCAGTTTAGGGCTTGAGTAGCAACAGAAGGAACCACATTAATTACTAGAGTTGTATTTCGATCAGATTTTTATCAGATAAATGACCCAAAGGGCTCAGGGTCATATTTAATTTGATTTTGGAAAAATAATGAGATACTTGTTGCACAGAGTAAAATTCATACCTGCCTGCCTAGCACACAGTTTTCTGTATGATCTGCCTGAACAGATCTACCACATGCCATTGCATTTTACAGCTATGAGAGTCTTCTACATGTTCATAGTACCTGTGTCTTTTCTTCCAGACTTCTGATGAACTTTCTGCACCTGTTGAATCGTTAGCTCTGTGAATTCTTTGTCTCTTCAGGCAGAGCTAATGTCTCTTCCTCTGGGCTTGCTTATCTTTGGTTTATACCTATATTAACAGGCTTTATTACACTGTAATTATTTGCTTGTCTGTCTCTTCCACGTGGCAGGGAATATCTGCAGAGAACTTGCCTGTCCATCCCTCCCACTTAACACAGGCCTATTACTATGCGCTGGTACGTGCTTATTGGATAACTAAAAGATCAGGTGTAGTTTTGTCTGAAAACAGGGACAAAATTGTGTGGGTTTTGTGTGTGAGATAGAAACTAGAGTTTATATGTGCTAAGCACATAATTTGTCACTAAATTGTACCTTTAGCCTAGAAATTGTGGTTTCAAATATTTTTTTTAATTTGAATCTTTATTGGTACATTATATATACACATCATTATCATACATAATATTGAGAATTTGTGCCAGTATATGACAATTTAATTCTCATTTTCCCCATTTCCCCACCCATCCTACAACCCCCTGCCCCCTATATATATAAGCTTTGTTTCCCTTTTTTAAAAAATTACCATCATATTTTTCTTCCCCTTGTTAGTTATCCCTATGCCCCATTTCCCTTTCAATATTTTCTATTTCACAAGCCTCCAGAGTCACTACCTACTTCTCTGTGGACTGTGCATAGTGTAACAGTGGTACTGGAACCTAGACAGAGGCCCTCAGCGAGTTCCTCTGCCTAGTCCACCACGTCAGAGAAACCCTCACTGGAAGAGTGAAGGAATCCTGTTGACCACAGCCAGTGAACTGAGATTACTCAAGAGCCATTACAGATCAAAGGAAGACAATCCAGGAATTAGTCAAATATTATTTTGAAGAATATAAAAGGATGCCCCAAATCCTAAAAGGGTTGGAAGATGTAGAATAGGAGATAATAATTCTTTAATGAAACCTTTTATTCTTGTTATTTAGATTATCTTTAAATACTGGTAACCCTTTTAGCTTCTGCCCCAATTCCTGGAACCCTTTTGAGCAAACTAGTCCAAGTGTGGTCTGCCCTCTGGATTGCCTTTCCTTTCTTCTCATCGCGGAATCAATTCCAACCAGCTTGTATTCTCCACCACTTTATTGAAATAGCTCACTTTTTTCTTTTCCTTGAAATATATTTTTCCCTTTACTTTCAGGCACTCAATTTTTCTCAGTTCCCTTCACTCACTGGCCTCGCCTTCGTCTTGCTTGGTGTCGCTTCCTCTTTCTGACCTCAGGATATTGGATCTACCCAGAGCCGAATCCTCAGGACACTTCTCTATCTTCACTTTCTCTCTCAGGATCTTCACTTGAATTTGTATCTGTCTATCTGACATTACGTCAGTCTTCTATAGAATCTCAAACTGAACATGTCCTTAAAGAAAACCTAAAAGAATGCATAGTCTGCATTTGATACTTAGTAATTAATGTGAACTCCATCAATAATACATTGCTACTTGTATCTACTTTTCTTTAAGTTGAGAAACTCTTCATTACAAGTTTTAGGTTTGGATCATGGAGCTGAAAAGATGCTATTGTTTCTTGACAAAGTCTTTTCATGCAAATTCCTTTTGTAAAATTCCATTGCTAAGTAAATTCCCCACTAGAGGGTGTACATGTCTCACTTGCATTTCAAAAACAGTACTGGTTTTTTTTTTTAAATTAAGTAATAAATAGTGCTCTTGAATGTATCTGTTCTCTTGTTCTTGTATTCATTTTGTTCGGAGGAAATTTTTTTAATGATTATATTTATTGTGTAAAGGGAATGAGTATCTTCCAAATAGAAGAAAAACATAAATGTAACTCACAATGTAGGCTGAGACATTATTTTAAAATGATTCTTGGTTATAGGCATTATTCTACACCCACTTTGTTTGAAAAATATTTATTGAACGTCTAGTATAAACAGGAATAGGAAAATCTCCAAGTCTTTGAGGGAATTCACAGTCTAATGGGGAAAACAGTCATGAAAATATGAAGCAATAAATGTATGAAAGTGCGACTAGTGTTCAACAGGGAGAGAAACTGGGAGGGGGCAGGGAAAGAGAAGAAAGAAAAAAACTGATAGTAAAAAGAAAAAAATAGAAACAAAGTTTATGTATATAGGGGTAGGGTTTGAAAGGAAGGCAGGGGAATGAGATAAAATAAGAATTAGTATATATCATGTACAGGTATAAACTCTTTTTTTTTTGAGACAGGGTCTCGCTTTGTAGTTCAGGCTGGCGCTGAGCTCACTATGTAGTCCAGGCAAGCCTCGAACTCAGCAATCCTCCTGTCTCTGCCTCCCGAGTGCTGGGCAGGTATAAACTCTTAATGAGAAATGTGACTGTAATGAATTCCTAAAGTGTACCAATAAACTCAATACAGGAAGTGAGACCAGCGATGGTGACGGGGATGGCCACAGAGGACATCTGTATATCTAAGCTAACTGCTTGGATCATCCAAGTGGATGCTTCCAATACCTCTGCTAACCGATTTAAATCCTTATCTCTGTCTCCTTTTTATTTATTTATTTATTTATTTATTTATTTATTTATTTATTTATTTATTTTTAAGACAGGGTTTTGCTTTGTAGTTCAGGCTGGCCCTGAGCTCACTATGTAGCCCAGGCAAGCCTAGAACTCAGCAATCCTCCTGCCTCTGCCTCCCGAGTGCTGGGATTACAGGCGTGAGCCGCCAAGCCCCACATTTGTGGTACGTGGTACTGATTGCCGGTTGGTGTGAGTCACCACGCCCAGTATTATTGTATGTGATTACTGGGGATCGAACCAGGGACTTTGAGCTTGCTAGGCAGGTGCTGGAACCACTGAACTAAATCTCTGGCCCTAAATCCTTAGATCTTGATGCGTGTTTTCTTCTGTGCTTTACTTGTAGCCACAGGGTTATTTTTATTTATATACAATAATCTTAGTGCAAGTTGAGCATCCCTAATCTGAAAGCTGAAAGGCAAAATGTACCAAAATCTGAAACTTTTTGAGTGCCAAAAGGATGTCACAGGTGCAAAAATGTCCATACCTGACCTTAGCAACAGATCTCAAAAAGCAGGTGCAACAAGGGCCTGGGGATTTAGCTGAAATGGTACCATGCCTACCTTGGAAGCATTAAGGACCAGAGTTCAATCCCTTGTACTGAAGAAAAAAATAAAAAAGCAGGTGCAACAATAATACTGCATAAAGTTATTTTTTAGAGGTTGTATGTAAGGTATACCTATATAAAACTTGAATGAAGTTCATGTTTAGACAGGTCCTATCCCCAAGATAGCTCATTTTGTATGAAAAAGTCAATAATTTGGAATAATCTGGAACACAGAAGGATTACCCATCTCAGAACCTGTCACAGTGCCTATTTATATATAGCTTGTGCATGTTTACTGAATGGCTGAAAAAATAAATCGTGTATAGTTTCTTATTATGTATATGGAAATATTCCAAAACATGGAAAAATCTGAAATTACATTTTTTGGTTGCAGGCATTTTGTATCACAGGACACTCAATTTGTTTAATACCCACTTATGCATTTTAGTTTTTGCGTCCCTTTTCATTCATTCTCTCATTCTTCTGCTGTCAATATAACATCAGGTCCAGGCTTTGCTTTTTATAGAACAGTCACCTCTACTGTATTATCCCTGGCAACGACTCAGTGCATTTCTTCAAAGTTGCTAGGTTCTTAATTTATAAGCTGTCACAATGCATAAACATAGTTATCGAAAATCTTGGTTTCTGCAGCATTACCCTGCTTATGCTAATGTAGAATGTTATATCCACTCAGTGAGGGAGTGATGTAAAAAAGTAAGAGACTGGAAAAATTGAGAAGTGAGAATAGATTGCCTACTTTGCACAGCAAGTTAACGGAAACTGAGCAGGGATGACGTCGGCGTGCTTGACTGACCAGAAAGTTGTCAGTAAAGCCTAGGAAGCTTCACTTCGCTTGTGCTCTTCAAGTACGTGCGATTGGCATACTATGCTCCTTTATGGGAAGACGAACTCTCCCAAGCTTCTGTCCTATGGATGGGCACATGCGGGTATGCACAGATGGAATGAAGCGTATGCATTTAGATGAGCTAGATGAGCACCTAGAAGGAAGAAGGGCCTGTAAAAAGACAGTAATTCATGCTGTAGGACTCTGCCGCTCTTCTGCACTTTCCCAGAGCAGTCTTGGGAGCAGGAGATTACCAGTTGGAAACATGAGAAGCTGTATTCTCAGGTGCCCTTACTGACAATTTTATGAGAAAACTCCTACAGGAGGATGAGGGTCTAGATGAGGACCGGTAGTTTTTGAGGCAGTAGTTCTTTTTTTTTTTTTTAATGAAAGAAATAAAAAGGATAAAATTGAAAATAAGATTTGACTTAGATGCCAACATTTCACTTTTTATCGGTAGTATGACTGCCAAAGAATAGGGAGACAGGGGAAGGAGCGAGGAAGCAACACCTTGATACAGATTTTAAAACACCAGGAAACCAAGGGCAAAGTGAACAGCACATTTCCTTGTGAAAATGAAGGTTTTGATGTTTTATGAATATATTGTGATGATATATCTTTAGTTTTTATTTAAGCATGGCAAAATATATATGAATGGTTAGCATTTTTACAAGGATACAATTATTTGTTAGGAAAGGCTAGAGGCAAACGGATAGAATTCCAGATTGGTCTGTCAGGATTTCATACTAAGGCAATGATAGATGAAATTTAAAGCCAACAATAAGCAAAGTAATACTGCAGAAGCCAAGATTTTCAATAACTACGTTTATGCATTGTGACAGCTTATAAATTAAAAACCTAGCAACTCTGAAGAAATGCACTGAGCCATCACCAGGGATAATACAGTAGAGGTGACTGTTCTATAAAAAGCGAAGTCTGGACGTGATATTACACAGACAGTAAGAAAGAAAGTAATTTTGAAGGTAGTATTAAATGATTGTTACTTGGTGTATTTATATGTCACACAATTTAAAAGTTGTTAGAGACTAAGCATTTTTTCCTCTCCGAATGTGTATGTTGAAATCCTAGAGCCTGGTGCGGGCAGTGATGTTAGGAGGGGAGCACAGGTGATGAGGTCCTGACGGCAGAGCTCTCCCGAGTGGAGTCAGTGCCTCAGCAGGAGCCTCCAGAGAGCTCCCTCGCTTCGCTCTGCCTGTGGGAACACAGGCTGTCTATGAGCCAGAGTACGGGGCCGCCAGCCACGGGAACTGCTAGTGCCCTGGCCTTCACTTCCTCAGCTTTTAGGTAGGAGAAATACACATTTGTTAAACTACCTAGTTTATGATATTCTTGTTATAGCAGCCTTAATGGACTAGAAACATGGAAAAACAAGAACCAGAGCTACCGTGAAATTATACATGGGGTAGGTAAGTGTTGGAAGAATGTGGGTGGAGAATTATATTAACTATGGATTCAAATAAAAATAAAAACTTAATTGCAAAATCTGTGTCATCTATTACAGTGGAATATTATTTAATATCATTTTAATATTATTTAAAAGGGCCAAGGTAGAGACTTAAGGGACAACTATTAAAAATCAAGTAGGTAAAATTGGAAATTGAGCCTAAAAGTTAAAATGAGAAAAGTCAAAGGTACCTTGGGAAAGATACCACTTTAAAGAAGTTTTAGATGGGCTTCAGACATTTCTTAACCTAAAAAGCAAAAATGGAGATATTTGATCTTGTCACATATGATGTTGGACAAACTTAAACTTTGGAACCTAGCTTTATTTCATCTTCTATATTAAAGGGGAACCAATGGCTTCTTAGATGCCCTCCAGTTATGAAGTGTTTTTCTTTTGATATTCCTGTCCTACCATAATATCGGAGAAACTTCGTCTTCTGAAGCATGAAACGGTAGTGCTTGCGTCATAGCTAGTCACTGTCTTCCCGTCTTCCTCTGATCCGGAGAGCTGTTCTGTTCACCCCTGGCACGGGGGTCCCTGACTTGTTGGTCATAGGGAAGGAGCGATGAACAGTGGCCTGCTGTTTAGGGGTTATTTTTCCTCTTAATTTTTTTCCCAATGTATAGGGGAAAGAATATAGGATCAGTGATCAGAGAAGACTGAATCTGAAATACAGTTAATACCTACCAGTCAATTGCAGGAACCAGTTTCCTTATCTCCAAAAACAGGGCTACTTTCTACAACGAAGAGATTATTCAGCACTCAGATCAATACATTTTGAAGTGTTTGTTCCTTTTCTTATTTATAATCCTCCACGGCCTGGCAAGAAAAGAAAACAGATTTGATTCTTTTTTGGATTTTTAAACCAAAGGAATCACTGTGGGGTTCCATTAGAACCTTTAAACAAAGTGGAATGAAGCCAGTCTCACAAATCATGAGTATCAGTCACACTGACCGGGTTTGAATACTAAAGGGGATCTTAGGCAATAGGTATCAAATCAACATCACACCTCCAGCATTCTCCTGCAGAACACTGTGAGTGGTCATTTCTTTGCGTGCATACAAGATTTCCGGGATGTCATGGTAAAAACTAACTCTGGCTTTCAGGCTTCGAAGACTGAATATAAATAAAGGCAGCCGGGGTCTCTCTTCTCGGATCTGAGGGCCTGTCCCTGGATGCCCGGAATCTTAGCGAGAAAGGGCTTAACTCCCCGTGGGGGCCGCGCTCGGAGCCCCAGCTCCTTCGTGGTGCGAGGGCCCGAACGTTTCCTTCTCTCCTTTCCTTTCTTGTCATCCGAGCTCCTACTGCCACGCATTAGGCCGCTTGGCTTCCTATCTTCCCTTTTCCACGCTAAGTGCTCGGAATGGGAAGCGGAGGTGTTTCCTCGTTTAGTGCTGAAGTAGGGTTGTTAATTACTAAAGAAGGAAAAGAAAGAAGGAAAGGGAGAAAGAGGGAAAGAAAGAAAAAAAAGAAAAGAAGAGAAAAGAAAAAAGAAAAGAAAGGAAGAAGAGAGAGAGAAGAAAGAAATAGAAAGAGCCCCGGCGCCAGGCTCTCCCCCTGGCAGCGGCCCGCCCGCCGACCCCCTCCCGGGAAGGAGGCGCCCACCGCCCGCGCGCTCCCGGGTCTGCCGCCGGAGGGAGGTCGGGGTCGCGCGCAGCCGGCCCGGGACCGCGGGAGGCGCGGGGCGGCGCGGGGCCGCCCGGGGAGTCCGTCCGGCGCGCGAGGGGTGCGGGCAGCGGCCGGGGGCGGCGGCGGCGGAGACACGACTCGGTGCCGCGGGGGAGCGGCGGGCGGCGGGCGGCGGGCGCGGGGGGCGGCGCGAGGGCGGGGCGCGCTCCCAACTTCGCCGCCGCCGCCGCCGCGCTGCGGTGCGGGCTGCCCGCCCGCCGAGGCCCACCGAGCCCGCGCGTCCCGCGCGCCGCTCCGTCCGGGTCGCGGCGCCTCTCGCAGGCCGTCCCGCAGCGGCGCCCGGGACGTGCGGCGCGGCGAGGCCGAGGCAGGCGCCCCCCAGCGGCCGGCGCGGCCCATGGCCGGGCCCGGCGGAGCGGAACCGGCGAGGTGAAGCCGGGGCCGGCGGCCGAGCGCGTGGCGGGCGCCGGCTCCATGGGCAGCGGCGCGCGGCGGCACGATGATGGACGTTAACAGCAGCGGCCGCCCGGACCCGTACGGGCACCTCCGCTCCCTCCTGCTGCCCGAGCGCGGGCTGCCGGACCTGAGCCCCGACGGGGGCGCCGACCCGGGCGGCGGCTCCTGGGCGCCGCGCCTGCTGAGCGGGGTCCCCGCGGTGACCGCCAGCCCCTCGCCCGCCTGGAACGCGACCCTGGACAACGTGTCGGGCTGCGGAGAGCAGATCAACTACGGCCGAGCCGAGAAAGTTGTGATCGGCTCCATCCTGACGCTCATCACGCTGCTGACGATCGCGGGCAACTGCCTGGTGGTCATCTCCGTGTGTTTCGTCAAGAAGCTCCGCCAGCCCTCCAACTACCTGATCGTGTCCCTGGCGCTGGCCGACCTCTCGGTGGCCGTGGCGGTCATGCCCTTCGTCAGCGTCACCGATCTCATCGGGGGCAAGTGGATCTTCGGCCACTTCTTCTGCAACGTCTTCATCGCCATGGACGTCATGTGCTGCACGGCCTCGATCATGACTCTGTGCGTGATCAGCATTGACAGGTAAGGGCCAGGCGCCCCGTCCCGGGTCCGGCCCGGACGTGCTGGCTGCCCAGCCTCGTGCGCTCGCCTTTCCTGGGAAGAGCAAAGCTGATTTCACGGAGGGATGAAGGGTTGAGTTTAAAAAACACTCCCACAAGCAGCAACCTTACAACTTCAATGACAGATAGCCTGTCTATATGCACCTTTAAAAGAAAAACCCGAAATGGTCTCATTATTGTAGTGCTAATTTTAAGACCAAAGTTAGAGTATTTTAAGCACTAGCACTTCCACCAGGGGGTTCCTTGGCTCGGTTTTCAAAGGGAAGAGATTTCATGCTCTTTGACTTGGCAAACCCCGAGTACTGGAATCATTGCTTGCTTTAAGCAATCGGTTGAGACAAACCTGCCTTGCTTCTGATTGTAGGAACAGCTCTTTAGGCCAATGAAAGGACTTTGGAGGGTTCCAGAAGTAGGGGTCTACCTCTCTTAAGGGCTCTACCCTTAAGATTGCTAATTCTGAATCCCGCTCCCGTGGAAGTCTGATTTCAGTGTTTGGCAACGCTGTTGTTTTCTTGCCAGCTCACTGGATCCTTACTCTTTGTCGGAAAGGTAGGTTCTAGTTTCTTCATCATATCCATTGAGAAGCTTCTCTTGGGAATTCCCTCAGTACAATAATCAAAACAGGGATGTTGAGGAAAAACTGCAGGTTTGAGTATTATGTTGGACTAGAAGACCTCCTGGTTTCCTTAGACTCTGAGGTGACAGGATTTTGAAACGAAGCTAGTCTTTGACTCTAGAAATAGTACGCGATTGAGAACCCAAAGCATGGTCTCAATGCTCTTCAACCACAGGACAACTCTCTTTCACCTGAAGCTGAAAAATTAAGCCATATTATTCACACCCAGAGTTTTGCTGGTGTTTAAAAATGAGTGCAGATTAATTCCTGTGGTATTGAATGATATACATAGACAGTTGCTTATTTTCTTAGTCTGCCTAGAAAAACTTGAAATGTATAGACCCTCAATATAGGAAAGATAATCGATGCCTCTATATTTAAAATGAAATTACCTCAAGGGATGATCTAACATGTAACAGATTTTGCTTCTTTTCCTCCTTGAAAACACTATTTGTGGTCTGTTGATACTTAAAATTCTGCCATTTTACTGTTTGACTAGGGTGTATAATTATGGAGGAAAGGGTATATTTTCAAGAATAAAAAAGATACATTATAGCTGTATTTAGTTAGAGTTTTAGATTTTAAAGAAATCGATCTTGCCATTTTGTACATCATGGTAGGAGTGTCTGATGGCAAACAAGGAATTATTTTAAGAATGGAGCATGAACTGCATATGTGAGAATATTGGCACCAAACTTGGCAGCTAAAATTCTGAATTACTGTAGTTAAGAGTGACAAAAACATATGCATTTACAGTCTGGCTGTGGCAACAGGAATTAGGAGAGTGCACTCAATGTACATAATAAGTATATACATGAATTGTAAGCACAGAAATCTGACTGCTCAGCCAAGCAAAACAGTGCTTCTTTATGAATGGAGTCATTGTAAATGGAATTTCATGTAATAAAACAAATAACAATTTATGCTGCGAGCAATGCATTTATGTTCCCCTTTCCATTCAATAATTTAATAATTGATAAGTGAAAAATAAGTAGCACATAGCACTAACTTGTCTCCTAAGACAACTGGTCTCTTGTTCTGGGCACATTCAGCTTTGGCTCAGGTCACCTTGTGACTCCTGTACCTTCACTAAAGGTGTTCTTCACTCAGGTGCACATACAATTTAGCACAAGCAAGAATGCCCTGAACACAGAGAAGAGGTTAATTCTTCTTGCAAGTGGTTCTGATTTCTTGCTTAACTATATTCTTATGATTGTAGCAAATTATGGTAATATAGGCATAAGATTCGTTCTTATTTTATCTGATGAGAATTGCCCTGCAGTGACTTCTGACTAAAAATTAATTTTAGAAGATCGGCGTATCATTTCTTTGCATAAAATGAAGAATTGATAAAATTGGAAGAAGCAGATTGGTTTTTTTCTAAGAACATACAAAAGAGAAATAGAGAAATGCATTTGTTATCCAAGATGAATTATTTCAAAAAGAATGCTTCAGTTCTAATGCAGAATAAGCCAGGTAATATAAAATATGCTATAGATATAAAAATGTGAAAAAATTTAATCTTAATTCTCTTGTTCATCTCCCCTTGAGTACCTAATATAGGTTACAATGTACTTTGTGCACAATAAAAGAAGAATCACAATATTCTTGTTTTTGAGCTCATCCTACAGTATTGCAAGAGTTTGCATGTCTTAAGCATTTAAAATGCTGGTCAAAACGAAGCTTGATTTTTTTTTTTTTAACCACTCCATAATACTGGGGTGCTTTCCTAGCCTTTTCTAATGCAGATCCATACTGTTCTTCAAGGTTTAAAAACTCCCACCTCCCACCCTTTTCATGCAATGATGACTCACTTTCGTTGAAAAAGTGGTTACCATTGGATGGGAAGTCTTTATCTTTCCACCATTAACCAGTTCTCCTCGAATTGTATTCTTTTTGTTTCTCTTCAGTTAAAAAGCAAGGTAACATTGTGTCCTAGCAAAGAACAAACAACCTGGCCTCTCATCTTCTCAAAAACGGTTCCATTATTGACTCCTCAACTCTGGGCTGTCTTCAGCTTTTCCTCTCTTCTAGGTCAGCCCCAGGATTCTATCATGAAGAAATCTTTTTTTTTTTTTTTTT
>PVIC010052855.1:0-12031 GCA_004025085.1 Thryonomys swinderianus | reverse complement strand
AGCCTCGAACTCAGCAATCCTCCTGTCTCTGCCTCCCGAGTGCTGGGATGACAGGCGTGAGCCTCCACGCCCGGCACTGTGGTATGTGGTATTGATTGCTGGTGGGCATGAGTCTCCATGCCCAGCATTGTATGTGGTTACTGGGGATCGAACTCAGGACCTTGTACTTGCGAGGCAGGCGCTGGAACCACTGAGCTAACCCTCCGGCCCTAAAAACTAGAGATTTTAATACATAGAGAAGATTCCTTGACTTTTACCGGAAGCAACACTGAGAACCAACAGTGTTTCAGATTTTAGATTGCTTTGAGGCAAGAAATTAGGGCAAAGCAAAGCAGTTGGAAAAGCGGGTGTAACCCGTCAGTCATGGGCCCCCAGAAACAGATGCCTGAGCACCAAAGCCAATCAGAAAGTGCTACCTTTAATTCTTCTCATAAGAACTCAAGGAGGTTTTGGATAGGGCAGCGCAGAACTGATGTCAAACCACAGAGTGCTGGTTATAAAAGATGACTGCCGTTAAGCTCTTGGCCACTGCGTTTTCTCTTTCACAGTGTTTCACTCTCACCCTGCAGAATGTACTTCCTTTCTTCTTTTTAATTGGACCACATTTACTCTGCAGAATATTTCTTTCTGACCTTTACTATATGTAAATCTTCACACCCTTTTTGTGTTTGTTTTGTCTAGGACAAGAAGAACCTAGAAATCCTATCTAGAAGGAGTCTCTAGAACCCCAGGACCTGGTAACATTTTATATACGTATTATGAGATTTCTTGAGGATGGATCCCAAGTCCAAGCATGAAACTCATCTGTTGTTCACATATATTTTCTATGCATACTCTGAGCTTAATTCTTTTTTTTTTTTTTTTTTTTTTTTTTGAGACAGGGTCTCGCTTTGTAGTTCAGGCTAGCCTTTGGGCTAGCTCACTATGTAGCCCAAGCAAGTTTTGAACTCACAGCAATCCTTCTGCCTCTACCTCCGGAGTGCTGGGATTACAGGCATGAGCCACCATACCCAGCACTGTTGTACGTGGTACTGAGTGCTGGTGGGTGTGAGTCACCATGCCTGCTATCATTGTATGTGGTTACTGGGGATCGAACTCAGGACCTTCAGGACCTTGTGCTTGGTAGGCAGATGCTGGAACCACTGAGCTGAATCTCTGGCTTCTATGAACTTAATTTTATATGGTAATTTTTACAGTAGTTTTAGTGGAACTGCACTGTGAGCCATTACCCAAAGTCAGGTACGGTATTTTCTCCTTGTAGCATCATATTCATATACACAAAGTGTTAGATTTTGGAATATCAGACCTTGGAATTAAGAATGTTCAATCTGTGTATACTTCACAGAGTTATTTTTAGCATCAGATGGGCTAAGTGAATAAATGAGCACTTGACACACAATAAATAACAATAAATGGTTTATTACTATTCATGAAAATCTATGTGAGATGAGATTTTTAAAAAGTAGACAAATGCCAGTTCAGAGAAATATTATTCTGCTGTGCCAGCACTTCTGAAAGTGATATTGCAGGCAGTGAGAGGCCATTATAGTGTTTAAGCAGAATTGTGACATAATCTGATCTGCCTTTTACAAAACTGTTATGACAGTATTATAGAGACATGGAGAATTGTGAAATAAATGTTGACTTCCAGTTGCTGCTGCCTTCCCTATTGACACACCTGACAAAGACAATTTCAATTTCTTGTTTAAGAGGTAGTGTGATAGGTTAAAAAAGCTAGGTAGACATTTTGTAGACAGGGAGGCCCTAGAAACAAAGAAGCTGACTTGGAGGTTAGCATTGCCAGAAGAGAAAACTACCCTCACCAGGATAACTGGCAGTGATTGATATTCAAAATAAGGAGCTAGTCTCCCTGGGTCTTGATATTCTAATTAGGTGCCCCCCCCAGGGCCAGGACTTTAACTAGAAGAGACTAGATAAAAAAATTCCTGTATGCTTGTTGCATGACTTGATTTCTCATTGGATCCCCATTTAATCAATGTTACCTGAGCAACTCTACTTGTAATCTTATTGGTTGATCATGGTTTTGCCCATTCTGTGATTTCTCGTTACTGTATTTGCAATGTTACTGGTTGACTGTAATTTGGTCTCACCTTAAACCCGCCTCACCTCGTGGCTTTGCTCTATAAAAGCCCACTAAAAAGTGAGGAGGATGGGTCACTCCTTTCGAGTTCCCCCTTTGCCTCTTAGCAAAAGCTTTCTTTCTTAATAACGGTTTTTCCTACTTTTAACCTTCGTCCCTTGCTCCTAAGATTCATCCTTCGATTTTAGAGAATCACCTCAAGAAAGTAAACTTTGTCCATAGCATTGTCCCAGAGGAAGAACCTGGAGAGCCAGCCCCACATCCCACTCTTCATCGGATTTTTGGAAAACCAGCTCAAGGCATGTGAAGCAAAGGCTAATATCCTGCTGAGAACTTTCACACTTCCAGTCCCATGATCCACAGTGTGATGTGCTTATTTTTTGATAGAACTGCAACAGGAGGCCTGGATGCAGGCCTGTCAGACTCATTGTCATTCGCAGCAGATGTAATGGCAGATAATCTACAATGTTTATTGAACACCCACTGTGCTTGGAGCACAGGAACAGGGTTACAAAAATCTTCCACAGCAAACAAAGCAGTAGGAGAATATCATATCCCTTGTGTGGTCTGACACCCCTGTGGATAGGATTAGCTTCTCCAGGCCATTAAGGGGGACTCAATACAAGTAACAGTGTGACTCAGTCTGCATCTCTGCTCATTTCCAAGTTGTCTTGACAAGTAGAGATTCATCAGACACTGGGCATTGTAAAAGAAAGTTTTGAATTTTCTTTGTAAATTAAAGAATCCATCAACTTGTTGTATATGATAAATTACCTTTGGGTTCCAGTTTCCTATATTTACTTACCAGAATCTGCTTCAACCAATACTAGATGTTTAAAATAGTGAGAAAAGGAAATCTTGAACATTGTATTTAATTAAAATGTTCAATACCATCAATATTAAATATATTGTTGCCTCTATCATTTTGGAACATTTCAGTGGTTTAATGAAAAGAAGCCATTTTGAACTCTCAAAGGAGGGAAAAAAGATGCATACAATAACATTGGATTTTGAAAGTTTCTTTTCCTATAATTTATTTTAGCACCTCTTTTTCATTATTTACAATACTAGCCATAAAAGTAACAGGTGTCATGCCCATGCAAAACCAAACTTCTTTATCACTAGTAGAAATATATTTACCTCTTTCTGTAATTTTCCCTGAATCTACGAAAAGCATTTCATATATCATTATTTCATTGTCATTTACTAAGTATGAACTGTTGCAGGTAGTTACCTTCCAGAGTTTGAGATTTTTTTTCCTGCAAAATATAATTCTCCCCAGCCATTATATAATTATATTTATAAAGATAGATGAAAGGCCTTGCCATGAAGCGCAACCTATCAAAAAAAATGAGGCTGAACAGGATGTCAGATTGTTCAACTCTTTTGAAAGAAAAACATTCTGGAGATTCAGTTTGTGTGACAACACCATACATTTAACAAAACAAAAAATAATCAATTCCATGCCAGTGACAGGAGGTGATTCAGTGAGCTGGCTGACAGCAAAAGTTGTTTAGCAGGTTTCAGATTCCTAATTGGGTGTCTGGCTTGCTAAGTAGCAGCTGGTCTTTAATGAGTTGAAAAATTATTACCCCTAAGAGTTGCTTTAAAAAGCAAAAGAACAAAATAATTAAAATGTTAGAATCCATATGGTGAGCTTATCCTCAGTTGTCAATAGCTGTTTTCCTTCTTTATCACTAATAAGTTTTAAAATATTCCTATGCCACTTACTCTTAAAGTGTATCATGTAAATGTAAAATCCCCAAAGACTCTCAGAAAGCAAAAGCTAAAAACAAAAAGTTTGCCATTCAATAATTCTTTTTGATTGTGAAATGATCACTACCACTTCCTAAATACACTATGTGGCTGATAAGTGAATATTATATTAGATGTCCTATTGAAAGCATCTGTGACTTCTTTGACTTGATTTGTTATAAATATAGTAACATTGATGAATATATCTGTACCTCATAGATGGAAAAATTGCTTTTCACACTCTTTGCTTTTAGAAATTATCAATAATCTAATTTTTCTAATTATACGAAACCCATATTTGCTATGATTCTGTAGCCATAATGCTTGCCTATTTAATATAAAGTTTTATAAAAATATATTATTGAGGTAAACTAGGTCACGATATTCTAAATTTATTTTGTATGTAAGGCACAGATCTCCACATCCTATATTGATATGTTTTAAAATATTCCTATGCTGGGCCGGAGGGTTAGCTCAGTGGTTCCAGCGCCTGCCTCGCAAGCGCAAGGTCCTGAGTTCGATCCCGGTAACCACGTATAATGCTGGGCGTGGAGACTCATGCCCACCAACAATCAACACTGCATACCACAATGCCGGGCGTGGTGGCTCATGCCTGTAATCCCAGCACTCGGGAGGCAGAGACAGGAGGATTGCTGAGTTCGAGGCTTGCCTGGGCTACATAGTGAGCTCAGGGTCAGCCTGAACTACAAAGTGAGACCCTGTCTCAAAAAAAAAAAAGAAACATATACTTTATGAACAGAGTAATGGCATCTCCAGGACAGCATGCCTTCTCTCTTGACAGAACCTAAAGCTGATCACTGATTTATAATTTTTAAATCCTTCCTCACACATTTTTTTAACCTTAAAATGAATTCTTCAAATTAACTTGAGGATAACAAAAGGGATCATTTCTAATTAAATTTTATATCAATCTCTGTCCTATTTTCCTATTTACTTCTCAGTACTGTGCAAAGTCTCTGTCCGTCAAATTTCCCCATGATTATTTTCTGCAGTTCCTGAGTTCATTGTCGATGGTCCTGGTCAGACAATGTCTGTCAGTTGGGAATGATGCTGACATGTGGTACAGTAAGATGCAAATCAGGCAACATAGATTAATAGCAAACATTTGGTTGACATTTCTAATTCAGTTGGGTTGTAACTAAAACTTTATTGTGCTTCTCTGTGGTCTGCGTACTGCCAGATGCCTTTACTACAGATGCTCTTAACATCTGAAGAGCGTTCTGAGCATTAACCCCCTGCTGCATACCAACAAGATGCTGATGATAATGCAATAATTTACTCCCTCTTCCAGGCCTAGCACTTGATATGACATGACAGAAAACCTCATTGTCATACACTGTTACAAATGTCTCTAATTATTGCTGCTAAACAACTAAAGGATTCAGCTCATCTATTTTATCATAGTTAAGGGCACCCAAGTGACAGCTTTTCCCCCTGACCTTGCTTTCTCCCAATTCAGAGCAGCTGGAAAACTCTTTGACCTCATCATGAACATCCCAGCTCCCACATTTAAAGTTTTACTAAGTCTAGCCTATAAAATAACAATGAGTGTTTTTTTAGCTGGTTAAGGGCAAAATATGAACTACAATGGAAAATATCCTAGAGGCTATGGTGGTTGGACTAGAGGAGGCACACACTCACTGCTCTGCTCAGAGTACTAGGAGAAACACAGATTTGTGAAAACCCTTGGAAGAGGTGATATGCCTTAAAGATTTTTGTAGAGTTTCTTGAATGTTCTCCTATATGTATTCTCTGATGTTGCCCAGTGTTGCTAATCTTGAATTCGGGATATTTTTCCCTTACAACTTTGAAGTTTAATACAATATTCTGACTCTCTTTACCTTGCTTAATGATCAGAAAGAAGTCTTTTAGGTTGTATTTTCTTGTCCCCTCTTTTATCTATAAATAATACTTTTCTTGAAACCTGTTGATTAACACTCCAGTGTCTCTACCACCATCTTTCCTTTAGACTCAGATCTTGTCTGTCCTCTGGGAATAGCACTTGTTGTGGCTTCTTTCAGAAAAGAAGGGGTTTAATCTGGGATTAATCTGCAGTTGGTAGGCTTATTTATGATGTCCACATTTAGTTAAATTATGACTTCCTCACTCTCATGTAAATGTATTGCTATTTTGTTTCCACTTATCTCCTCCCAGGCTTCCTCTGTGGATTGGTTGCTCCACTTCTTGATCACTAAAAACCCACATAGCTGGCTCCCCATCCTCTTTCCTCTGCCAAATCCTCCTACCTATCATTCTGGCTAAGATTTACCCAGCATCCCAATCTCTCATTCTATAACTTCTTCATGTCAAATGAATTTATCTTCCATTTCATAACAGCTCCTACATGTAAGGGCAGACTTCCTAGATATAAAGTTTCCTGGAATTGCCCCACTTCTGAAACTAAAGAAAAATACATAGACCTGTTTTGTGATGATAGTCTTTTTTCAGTCTCCCTTTCAATTATTTACAAGACTAAAGTCATAAACCTAATCGACAGTTGCATTTGTAGGTGTCTCATTTCCTCTTATCTACCTACAATACACAATCTTAGTTTCCTTTTCAATATATTCTATATTTTACACTTTTTTTGTTTTGATCATTATTTTTAGTACCCTCAACACACTAGCCTTATGAACTTTCTTTTTCACTTGACTGGAAAAAACACAAGACTTGATTGAATTTATCTCACTACTTATTCCTCATATGTAATTGGACACTGAATAATAGTGAAAAAACAATGGAAACTTTGGTCCACCACTGAAGTCCATTCTGAGAGACTCCAGAAGCCACTCTAACTCAACATATGTAAAGGAGCACACCATTTTTCCTCTCCATCTTTTTCTCTTTGGTTTTTCTAATCTACTTGAGTTGTACCAAAATTCAGAGTTTCTCAGGTATTAGAAATTTTCTTTTTCCTTCTCATGATTCATTTAGTCAGTAGTTATGACCTGTGGATTCTCTCATGTAAATAGCTCTTGAATAATTTTCTTTCCTAAATTTTATTACCACTACTCAGATCTAGGGCACTGTTATCTCTAACTTAAACTTTACAAGTCAGTCTCTCTGCCTTAGAATCTGTCTCCATCTGGCCACATTGCAACCAGGAGTGACCTTTCAAGAACAAAATTTGTATCACAAACTTTTTATTCTAATACTTATAATCTAATAAAAGTCATTATTACAAATGGTGCTGGAAAAACTGGGTTTTAACCTGCCATAGACTGAAGCTAGACCTATCTCTGTCACAGTGTACAAAACTAAAATCAAAGTGGATTAGAGACTAAAATAGGAAAACAGAAACGCTAAACCTGCCTGTAAAATAGGTTAGGTAAAATTCTTGGAGACATTGGCTTAGGGAAAGACTTTATTAACAAAATATCTATAGCACAAGATCTAGCAGAAGAAATCAACAAGCAGGATCTCTCTCTCTCTCTCTTTTTTAGTTGTTTGAGACAGTGTCTCGCTTTGTATGTAGTTCAGGCTGGCCCTAAACTTGTCATATACTGGTACAAATTCCCAATATTAAGTGTGATCATGATGTGTATATACAAAGTATTGATAAGGGTTAAGAAAATTAAAAAAAATTAAAAAGTCATCATTTCTCATAACTACATCCTATGGCTTATAACACTCTTGGTTCTCATCCTTTTATTTTTCATTAGCTCATCTCTTACTACCCCAACCTTTGTACTCTCTGCTCAGGTTCTTCAAATATTATCTTATCTCAAATTTTTTTTTGCTGTCTGATCTACCTTTGATTATATTTCATATCTGCACCTAACATCTGTGTATCATCTCTCCTTACTTATTTCCCCTTGTTAGAAACTTCTTCTGACTTTATCCTTGTGTACACACATTTATGCAAAGAAACACATAAGGTAATTTTTAAATTGTCTTTCTTTTCTACAAACCAAAAGACTTGTGAGATTCAAACTATGTTTACCTTATTTGCCACAGAGAGTCTTTAACTCCTAGTTCTGACAGAAGTAAACATTAATAAATTAGAAGTGTATTCAACTGATTAATGATGTGTAACAATCCAACTATTAAGAGTAAATGATACAATACTAAAATGAAACTCACCAGGAGAAACATCAATTGGAACACTGTGAAGTCTTCATTGCAATTCAATAATTACTCTATTGTTGAAGAATGTGTAACTAAAGCAACTGAAAAGTAATTTATTACAGAGGTAACCTTCTTTTATGAAAATTTCTAAATGAAGGTATTTTAATTGTGTATATTAGTTAGGACATCAGAGATACCAAAATAATATCAACCTAAAAAACTAACTTCATTACTCTCCCAATGCAAATTCCAAGTAGGTATCCTTTGCTTAAGTCCCTTCTTTCTTTTACTTGTCACTCTCAAGTATGTTGACCTTATTCACATTGTTTATAGAGCTTTGATTCTGTGTCATCCTTCAAACTAGAAAAAGGTGGAAAAAAAGAAAAGAAGCCTTATTTTATTTTTTTCTAAGACGTGCTAAAATTTGTCATTTTTCATATTAACTGGCCGACTGTTATCCAATTACACTTAGCTGCAAAGGAAGCTGACACAAGTGATCATTATTTTCAGAAGACAGATAAGTTAACTTTTTTTCTTTTTTTTGAGACAGGGTCTCACTTTGTAGTTCAGGCTGGCCCTCAGCTCACTATGTAGTCCAGGCAAGCCTGGAACTCAGCAATCCTCCTGTCTCTGCCTCCCGAGTGCTGGGATTACAGGGGTGAGCCACCACGCCCGGCACTGTGGTATGTGGTATTGATTGCTGGTGGGTGTGAGTCACCACGCCCAGCATTGTATGTGGTTACCGGGCTCGAACTCGCAGGCTTGAGCTTGCGAGGCAGGCGCTGGAACCACTGAGCTAAATCTCAGGTCCAACAAATTAACTTTTACATAAATAGAACATAGGACAAGTAGCTATTTCAAGAAAACACTCCTGTTCATAGTTGCCTGAACATAAATGTTTACAATTTATTTCTTAAATACTTCAGTTCTGATGATTTCCTGTATTGTGATGTCCTCTTTAGAATATAAATCTGGGACTATCACTAGCTTTATAATTTTTTTGTTCATTCTATTCAGTGTATTTTATTTCTCAGTTGTGGTTTTGAGAGGTAATGATGAATTCTACCTCATCCTCAATGAAGCATGGCAATTGCAACAATTCTAGTCTGCTGTTTGCCAAGGGCAGAGCTGGGTGTTTTATAACAAGAATGAGAGGTAGTGGTTTGGATCAACATTCCCTAAGTGAGCATTAAGGCTCCTAACATCCTGGGCATCAAGACCACTGTAGTTCTTCAAACGGAGCCCGGGCCATGGTATTCCTTAATAGATGTTGATTCACCCTAACAAAGGGAAAAATAAGTAGTAGAGCCCCCAATACTACATTCCATGGTCATAATTATTCTAGACTAAAAACACTTTAAACTACTTATCCTTTAAATTACATGTTGAAAACTAAGTCATTTCATTATAATTTTGAAATTATATAAATATCATGTGGTATAAAAATAAAGTAAATATGTTCAACTCACTCAGTGGGTAATCAAAAAAGATTGCACCCAAAGTATGGTAATAAAAGGAGCCAAATAGCCGGGTGTGGTGGCTCATGCCTGTAATCCCAGCACTCGGGAGGCAGAGACAGGATTGCTGAGTTTGAGGCTTGCCTGGACTACGTAGTGAGCTCAGAGCCAGCCTGAACTACAAAGCAAGACCCTGTCTCAAAAAACAAATAAACAAACAAACAAAAAAGGAGCCAAATAACTGCACATTATCTTCGTTTTTATTTTTTCTTTCACCATCAAATATCTCACTGCCAGTTCATGTCGTCTCTTGCCTCCTCACTTGTTTTCTTGTTTCTGCTTCTCTGTATCCTGTTCTTCTGCTCAGAAATCCTCAGTGTAATAACCAAAGTACTTAGGAAAGTCTAAAAACATTTCACACAAGTCACAGAACAGACTTCAATGTTCTTGTCCCTTTGCTACACTCTTTGTTGCTCTGCACACATGTCAATTACTGCTCTTTGGATACAACAAGAATATTTTTCCTCAGGTTCATTATGAATGTTGTTTCTTCTGCTTGGGACACTTTGTAGAAAGCTTTTTTCTGTTTCTTAAATTTCTTCTTTAATGTCAGTGCATGTATTTGGCATTTTGCAACTACTTTTTATGAATAATAACTATGCCCATCTCCACATTCCTCTTATACTCCCCATTTTGGTTTGATGATTTCTGTATTTCATGCCACACTCTGACATATACAATTGTTTGGTGATAAACTGTCTACCCCAATAGTGTGTAAGGTGCATGAAAAAAAAATGTTATTTCTTTTGTGCATTTTCTCCTTAGCATCAAGAGCACAGTCGGCACAGAGAAGGCTGTCCTTAGTATTTGTTAAACTCATTGAATGAATCTCTCTCATTTGAAAAGCGTCGATGTTAATTGGGTCATAATAAATGGCTATCAGTTTTTCATTTTAATTTTGACACCAAATTGAGTATATGAAAGCGAATTTCATAAAAATTATGCAGTCTTTTTCCTTTAAGTTTTTATCTGTCACCTTATGTCTTAGGCTTCAGGCTTATGTGATTTCAAATAGCATATGGTAAAACAAATGAGCATGAGTTTGACACAGCCTGACCTTTAAATGACAATGAGTGTGAAAGGGCAGAATGAATGTGGCCTTGTCAGACTCTTATGAGAATAGAAAATTTCTAGCAGCCCCAGAGAAGATCAGAAAAAGTGTACCATAAATGGAACGAGCAAGAGACTTAAGGTTTTATTTTTTTTATGGAATGAGGGTGACAGAGAGAGGTCTCCCAGAGAATATCTAACGAGGATCAGCCAAGTCATTCAAACTGAACAATGAACAAAGGTTGTGTAACTTATCTCACATTTTCAACCAAGTATGATCATTATGAAGAATGGTATATTTCTGAAGGCAACAAATGGTCATGTTACAAGAATCCAGAGTATCAAAAAGGATAAAGTAAGAAATCTTTCTTACCCTATATACTCTGTAAGCCTCTAATTCACTTTCTCCGTGATATCTATTGATATAATTTGTTTTATAAATTTCTACTTTTAATTACTATATGTCTGTGAGGCATTACACAGATTTTATGAACATTAATATTTGTCCAAATTGCTTATTACCATTAGAAAAATGTAATATTACAGTTGAAACTGCTAAGGCATTTTTACCTTCTATCCTAATGCAATTTATTCCAGGACTAATGAACATTTTTTATAAAATTATGTTTTGCACTCGCCTAGGATACATCCATGGCAATATATTGTACTGTCTTGGATTTTAGATTTACAGAAGTCCTGTAATACTATCCTTTTCTTTCATAGCTTGCTTTTACACTCAAGATCACAAATTTAGAAATTAATACATACTGACATGCATATCCTTAGTCTATTCATTGTTAACTGACTACTATACATTTCTTTGTTTGTGTATACTTTAACTTATAAATCTACTCATTAGAAATTAAATTGACTGTTCACATACTTTTCCTAAACTAATTTTACTATCAGACTGTCTTAGTCTGTTTAGGCTGCTATAATAAAATACAGCAGACCATGTGTGGCTTAAACAATTTTTATTAGTTTCTTTTCTCACAGTCGTGGATGGAGTTCCGGACTTGGAGATCCGGGAGCCAGCACAGTGAGGCTCTCAGTGAAAGCGCTTTTGGTTTGCCGACAACTGTCTTCTTACTGTGTCTGCACTGCACTGGTGGTGGGAGAAGCAGGAAAGGAACCTCTATTCCTTTCTTCTTAAAGGGCACTAATTCCATTCCGGGGCCCAATCCATGTGGCCTGATGTAAATTTTATTGCCTCTCAGAGACCTTACCCCCAAATGCAGTCACACCAACTGGTAGGATTTCTGCACAAGAAGTTTGCAGGTACACGCTCATTCCACAGCACAAGGCATGGGATATTTTACTTAAATAATGTTTACCACACAAAAACAACCTTGAAACGATATTAACATTCAATTAATTCCTTTCATCTTATCAACCTTTTCAGTAAGAACTATTGGTAAGAGATATCTGTACTGCTTGAGGCTGTTTCTTATCTGTCTCTTCTTTCTTGAGCTCACTTCAGAAATGGTGCTAAACCATGTTGTCAAAAAATGATCATTTA
>PVIC010052854.1:0-12059 GCA_004025085.1 Thryonomys swinderianus | reverse complement strand
GAGTTGTAGCTAACTTATCTTCGATCAAGTTTAGTGGTTTTATTTTAATATTTAGGTCTCTAAACCACTTTGATTTTAGTTTGGTGCATGGAGAAAGAAGTAGATCTAATTTTGCTCTTTGGCAGGTTGAAACCCAGTTTTTCCAAAGGCTGTCTTTCCTTCATTGAGGGTATTTGGCTCCTTTCTCAAAGATGAGATTGCTTGGGCCGGAGATTTAGCTCAGTGGTTCCAGCGCCTGCCTTGCAAGGGCAAGGTCCTGAGTTCGATCCCCGGTAACCACATACAATGCTGGGCATGGTGACTCATGCCCACCAGCAATCAATACCACATACCACAGTGCCCGGTGTGGTGGCTCATGCCTGTAATCCCAGTGTTCGGGAGGCAGAGACAGGAGGATTGCTGAGTTCGAAGCTTGCCTGGACTACATAGTGAGCTCAGAGCCAGCCTGAACTGCAAAGCGAGACCCTGTCTCAAAAAAAAAAAAAAAAAAAAAAAAAAAAAAAAAAAAAAAAAAAAAAAAAAAAAAAAGAAAAAATTACTCAAAGTGATTGTTCCAAATGGAGGGTCAATATTCAAGTAACTGGCCTGAACTCTTTAAAGACAAAGATATGAAGGCAAAAGAAACGGATCCAGATTAAGTGAATTTTACAACACACGACAATTCCATTTGAAATGATTGCAAAATAGACCCTTTCACTATAAAGATAACATGAAGTTTGAAGATTAAGTGCCAATATTATCTAAAGGTTAATTTCCAATGGATGGCTGTTGTATAGCTTGGCAACAGAATAATTTTATAGGAAATGTACACTAAAGTATTTAGAGGTGGTGGAACACTGAGTGAAGGGATTAGGAAAAGGGGGAGTTCGAAATGATCTTGTAATTTTTCTGCAAGTAACATTTTTTTCTTTTTTTAATTTTATTTGTGAAATGAAGAGAAGATGAGACAGCCAGGATGTTCCACAAGATAAGAATACATAGATGCCACATACACAAAAAAAAAAATGCAAGAGAATACAAGCCACTATAAAACATAGAACATGGCTTTGTAACCACATGGAAGCATTTTTTGCATGGTTGTCAAGTAAGAATCAGTTTTTATGGGAACAATGTCAGAACCAGGGAATGTACTGGTAAAATGTGCTTTCTTTAAAAAAATATTTCTATTAAAGGAATATTTAAAAAATCAAAAAGAAAAAGTATATTCTCATGTAATCATATTCATAAATCTTCCCCTACATACAGATAGCATGATAATATAGAAAGACCCACAGTTTAAAAAAAGAAGCTTCCTCAACCATCACCTTGATTCCAAAGGCAGGGAAAGATCCCACCAAAAAAGAAAACTATAGGCCAATCTCTCTAATGAACATTGACGCAAAAATCCTCAATAAGATACTTGCAAACAGAATACAGAGAGTTATCAAAAAAATCATACACCCTGATTAACTCGGATTTATCCCAGGGATGCAAGGCTGGTTCAACATACGTAAATCAATCAATGTAATACACTATATTAACAGACTCAAGGACAAAAATCATATGATAATCTCAATAGATGCAGAAAAAGCATGGGACAAAATCCAACACCCATTTATGATCAAAACCCTACAGAGAATTGGAATCAATGGACTTTATCTCAATTTAATACAAGCTATTTATGAGAAACCAACAGCCAGCATCATACTTAATGGTTAAAAACTGAAACCCTTTACACTAAGATCAGGAACAAGACAAGGATGTCCGTTGTCTCCACTCTTGTTCAATATAGTGCTGGGAATATTAGCCATAACAATCAGGCAGGGCAAAGACATAAAAGGAATGAAGATAGGTAAGGAAGAAGTTAAACTGGCATTATTTGCTGATGATATGATACTCTATCTTGAAGATCTTAAAAACTCAACCAAGAGACTGCTAGACTTAATTACCAGATTTGGTAGTGTTGCTGGATACAGGGTTAATGCTCAAAAATCAACAGCCTTTGTCTACACAAACAACAGGCTCATTGAAAGAGAAATTGGGGAGTCAATCCCTTTCACAGTAGCACCCAGAAAAATTAAATACCTAGGAATCAACCTAACAAAGGAAGTGAAAGACCTCTACTCTGAAAACTATAGGACTCTGAAAAACGAGATAGAAAAGGAAATCAGAAAGTGGAAAGACATCCCTTGTTCCTGGGTAGGGAGAACCAACATCGTCAAAATGGCTATACTTCCACAGCTACTATACAGATTCAATGCAATTCCAATTGAAATTCCAATGGTATACTTCACAGAGCTAGAGAAAATAATACAAAAATTCATCTGGAAACACAAGAAACCTAGAATAGCAAAAGCAATTCTAAGCAACCACGACATGGCAGGGGGTATTACAATCCCCCATTTAAAACTCTACTATAAAGCCACTGTGATAAAAAACTGCATGGTACTGGCAAAGTAACAGACCTGAGGACCAGTGGAATAGATTAGAAGATGCAGAAACAACCCTGGGTACTCTAAGCCACCTTATCTTTGACAAAGGAGCCAACATCCTCAATGGAGGAAAGACAGCCTGTTTAACAAATGGTGCTGGAAAAATTGGGCTTCAACCTGCCAAAAGCTAAAGCTAGACTTATCTCTTTCACCAGGCACAAAACTAAACTCACAATGGATACGAGACTTAAACATTAAAACAGAAACAGTAAGCCTGCTGGAAAACAGATAAGGTAAAACTCTTGGAGACATTGGCTTAGGCAGAGACTTTATGAATAAAACCTTTATAGCACAAGAACTAGCAGAAAAAAATCAACAAAATGGGATCTCTTTTACTGAAAAGCTTTTGCACAGCAAAAGAAGTCACTGACACTGCCAAAAGACCACCAACAACATGGGAAAAAATCTTTACTAGTTGTTTATCAGACAAAGGGCTATTATCTACAATATATAAAGAACTTAAACAGACCAGCCTCCCCAAGTTTAAAGACCCAATTCAAAAGTGGGCATCTGAAATGAACAGACACTTCTCAGAGGCAGAAGTTAAAGCAGCTAAGAAACATATGAAGAAATGCTCAACATCTCTGGTCATTCGAGAGATGCAAATGAAAACAACACTGAGATTTCATCTCACTCCACAAAGAATGGCCGCCATTACAAAATCAACCAACAATAAATGCTGGCGAGGCTGTGGGGAGAAAGGAACCCTTCTCCACTCTTGGTGGGATTGCAGACTTGTGCAACCTTTGTGGAGATATGTGTGGAGATTTCTCAGAAAACTAGGACTAGGGGGTCCCATTTGACCCTGCCATCCCCCTGCTAGGAATATACTCAAAAGAATTTAGAAAATCACGGTGGAAAGATAGATGTTCACCCTTGTTCATAGCAGCTCAGTTCGCGATAGCTCAATCTTGGAAACAACCCAAATGCCCATCAACTGGAGATTGGATAAAGAAGATGTGGTTTTTTTATAAAATGGAGTACTATTCTGCCATAAAGAATGAGAAGATTGATTCATTTAGGTGCAAATGGACGCACCTGGAGGACACACTAAGGAACAAAAGCAATAGAGCACAGATAGGTAAATACCGGATCTTCTCGTTGATATGAGCACCAGTAGATGCAAATGAGCTCTAGTAGTATGATAATCTTTTCAGAATGGGAAATTTCCAAAGGAAATTTGGTGTGGGGATGTAATGAGGGGAAGGAATAAATATGATTCTGAAAGAAAATAAAAGAGCATGTATATAGGGGGTGGGGAGGTGTGGGTGGGGATATGGATAAAAATGAGAATTGACTGTGTCATATATTGGTACAAATTCCCCAATGTTATCTGTGAGTATGAGATGTATGCAAATTGTACCAATAAAGAATGCAATTTAAAAAAATTTTTTAAAAAAAGACACAGGAGAGGCAATAGTATTCCTATCAGACACTGGTTTGCCAGTTTATAAACCTTATACAAGTGCAATCACACTCTATATATTCTTCTGTGTCCAATTTATTTTGTTCAATATGATGATTGTGATGTTTACTCATGTTTTGTGTAACTAAAGATCAGTAATGTTTATTACTATAAATTTTCTACTTAACAATATGTCACACTGATTACCTATTAATGATGGATGGACTGGAGATATTTTCACTTGGAGGTGTTATAAATATTCCTTTTTTGATTGCTATAATAATTCTGTATAAATTTTGTGCAAACACACATACATTTTTATCAGAGGTATGTTTAGGAAACATGGAACCAAATCATATAATACATCTGTTTCTTATAGATAATGCAAAAAAAAAAAAAAGCTTCCTAAAACTAATGAGTCACAAATTATAAGATCAACAATCAAATCAACATTTATATACACTGGCTAACACAAGAAATAGAAAAAAAAAAACAATACCGCTTACAATTATACTTCTCCAGAGAATATACAGTACTTATGTAAAAATCTAACAAACTATTTTGGGATCTATATACTAAAAATTATAAAATTTTACTGAAAGTAAAGAAAGTCCACATTATTGTGGACTACAGTGTCCATGGATTGAGACACTCAACATAGTAAGAATGCCAGCTACCCCTAAACAAATTGATGATTCCTATCAAAATTCTAACAAATTTAACAAACATACACAAACTTATTCCAAGACTTGCACAGAAAGGAAAATACCCTCAAACAGTGAGAACAATTTTAAAAAGTAACCGTCAAATGGAAAAAAAAAAATCAACTGACCCACTATAAAGACTTATATAGCTACAGTAGTTCAGACCTTGTTTTCAAATGTGACCTTCCACGGAAACAGAAATAAGGAGCGTAATTAGTTAACTAAGGAATGTAATCCACAACCAGAACAGGAAATCTTCACTATTCACATCATGTACAGCACGGCATTTCTACAGACCAGTGAATAGGTCTAGTTTCTTACTCTCCCCTTTTCTAAGCAGGAAGCTTTACTTATAGTTACTGTTCCTTATCCGCTGTAGTTTGTTTGTATGCAGCAGATTTTCTCTTGCAGTTTCAGGCCACCTGAACGCAAACCACAGCCAGAAGTGATACCAAAAAAAAAAAAAAAAAAATACACAGCAAACAGACCTGGACTTCGAGAATGATATGTGAATAAGAACACATACTGTTTTCCTGAATTTTCTATAAAATGTACTCAACAAAGAGAATATGTTTGGATTCTAGTTAGCAAATAAGAGATATTTTGCAGATGTTGTTGCTTTGCAAACCTAGCACCTACTTCCAAAATCCTCTCCCTCCTCCACATCCACCAGAAACAAAGAGAGGCTGATTCTATTCTCTCAGCCCTCCTTGCAGTTAGAGGTGGCCATATGAACTAGTTTTGGACAGAAGACTTTAGGGAAGTCTGTATTGCTACAAGGATTCCAAGAAGCTCTTGGTTCCCTGCTAAAATAAAGATCTGCTGTCATCATACTTCATCGTGGCACTAAAAAGAAAAAGGTGATTCCTGGAGCAGAAGTAACCACCTTGCAACCACCAAGGAAAGGCCAAGATACAGAACAGTAACTCTGACATTCTTAAGTAAAACTAGGTCGCTTTGGGCAGATACCTCTCTAAGGCTCTTCTTAAGGTAAGACAAATTATTAGTTCAGGTTTCACTAATTACGTGTTCTGCTACACATAGTGAAAAGCACTCCTATGTTATACAAAGATATTAAAATATCATCAATGAACTAATATTGTATTAGTACTACAAGTAACTACTGTACTATTTCTAGTACCTTTTAGAGTACTTTCTTTCTCTGCCAGGATGATATGTATTTCATAGTCCATGCTATATACTTTCACTTTCTTCCATCACTTAGCCTCTTTGCACCTCCATTCTTTTCATTCGTTAAACATGTATTTTTGAGTGCCAACTACATGCCAGGCACCCCTTGAGGTGCTGGGAAAACAGTGCTGAAGACTTAGCCAAGGTCTCTGCTTCTGGCTAAAACCTTCCAGTGGGAAGCTTATTTGCAAAATGAGACAAAAGAGAGAGGATCTCTCCTAATGCCATCACGTATAAGGCAATAAAGTTCAATATATGACAGACATCAGAGGGAAAAAATGAAAAAAGAAAGGGGCTTCTCAATGAGTATAGTAACAGAATCTAGGGGGGAAATATAACAAAAGAAGTTGGAAATTAAATAATTGCAAAAGCAAATGAGTAGGAAAAAAATACTTGAGCTCCATACAACCCAACTAGAAAACATGGATCTTCAGCCAGGCTTTAATGGCTGGGGAAAGTGGCACAAACTAAGAGGATCCTCACACAGCTTTGAGCCTACAGCAGTAAAAAAGAAAAAAACAAAAACAAAAACAAAAAAAACTAAAATATGTCAACAGGATGTGTAAGTCTTCCAATTACAAATTTATGGAATCTCAGTATTTTTTACCTAACAGAAGACATTTTCTTTTCAGATATTCTTAAAGATTATAAAATATCTGTTTATGTTAAGTTCTAACCAGAAGCAAGTCATTGATTATAAATGCCTTACATTTAACTAACTGCATGAGAAAAAAAGATTAAAGCAGTACACAGAACACATTTGAGCCAAATAATGCTTATACTTTATAATAATATATTGGCTTTTTACACACTGCCTATATAACTAGACTCACCTGAAAACCCTTTAAGGGCTTGTTATAAGTTACAAAAAATATTCAAACATTTCAGTGATATTCAAACATTCCCAGATGAGAACTATAGAAGCCACAGGAAATTAACATAAAGTACTGGAATTCTCACTCAACTAACCAATCAGAAAAGGCAAAATGGACACACAGTGAATGAATAGTGTAACCTATCAGTTTTTCTTTAATCCTCTTTTTGTATTTGATAGATGGGAGAATCTAGGTAAATAATTTGAGAACTTTATAGTGTAAGTGTTCTGAAATGAAACAGAATATGTAAGACTGCAATTACAGAAAGAGATACCAGTCTCATCTATAGCATATGCTTATGGAAAGCTATCCCTTCTCCATACAAACAGAACCATTTTTCCTAGGAATTCACTTTCTATAATATGTTTATTCAGAATGCTTCAGTGTTTTATCCTTTTGCAACCAGTGAAGACAAACATTGTCTTTTTTAAACAGATGTGCTAGGTATTCTAGGAAATCATGTTGTTACTCAGAAAACAGATGAAGAGAGGAGGTAAGAATATTTTGTAAACTAGAATCATATGATCTAAGCCAAAAAAGAATAAAAGCATTAGAGACATAATATTGTTCAAACAGAATCATGATAAAGAGGCTGTATCTATTCCATAGCTTACCCTGACACCAGCTGTTGATGTGAATGTTAATGCAATGAAATAAACAGAAATTTGGACTTCCATATATACTGCAGAAATTTACTGCCATGTAGAATTGAATACAAAAGCTTACATAACAAGTACTAAGCAATCCTAACGTAATTTCCAATACTTTTCAAATGTTCCTGCATTTTCCCTCTACTTTGTAGAAATAGATGGTTTTCAATTAATTCTAGCCCTCAGATCTAATCTATGAGATCAAAGCAGAGTTTTCTATGAGTTTGTGGGACTCAAGGTCGTATAGAGTTGTTAAGAAAGCATTAACATGAAGAAAAGCAGGGACCCTATCACATCAAAGGCAGGACTTTCACATTTTACATACATGAGAGAGTAGCAGCTTACAGATCTGGTACCTGCCTAGCCGGTCCCTGACTCAGAAGCAGAAATTACCAGAAGTATCTTCAGGAGAATAAAAAATACTTAGGAAAAAAAAGAAAGCTACAAAATCTAATGTGTTTCCTTAACTGGCTAATGTTGGCAATGGCACGACTAGTGATGTCTGACAGAAGTGACTACTTCTATGGATCTCTTCACTGGAAGAAAGATGGCCTCTTTAATAAATGGTTCTGCAAAAAGTGGCTTCTCACATGCAAAGATTAAAACTAGACCCATTTTAATTCATATCATAGCACTCATATTCATAGCTGTAGTAATAGCTACATCTTGCAAACAGCCCAGACGTTCATCAACTGACAAACTGATAAAAAAATGTGAGCTTTTTTATACATCTGAGTATTATTCAGTCTTTAAAAGCATGTGCTTCCCACATTTATAGCTAAGTGAATGGACTCTGAGACTATACTCTTGAAGGAAATAAATCAGACATGTGTTTAAATACTGCATTGTTTCTCTGGTGTGAGAAACTCAAAATAGAAATAAGAACTAAAATGTTTAACAGATATTAGGAAATGGGGAGAAAATGTTAAAATAGGAGGAAAGTAAAAAGGAAGGCTCAAGAACATAAAAGTGAAAATAGAAAAAATTACAAAAAAAAAGAAAATGGAGCTCAACACCTGTCCTGATACTCAGTACTGAACATAAGGGGTCACACAGCCTAAGCAGGCACTCTATCACTGATCTACTTTCTTATTCCTATTTATATTGTTTTCTTTTTAAAAAAAGATCTCACTAGGTAGCCCAGGCTGCACTCAAATTTGCAACTGTCCTCCCTCAGCTTCCCAAGTAGCTGGGACTGTGAGAGAACATTACCACTCCTAATTCAGTCATACTTAACTTTTCTTTTGATAAATGAATGTATTCACCTTTTTTGTGCCTGTTTGTAGTAATGTTTACAATCCTTGTATGGAATTGGTACATGTACCTAACACATGACATGTTAATTACTTCTTTATACCCTATCCCTTCCTTCTCCATCTCTTGCTCCCCTTTCCTTTTGGAAAAGACCTATCTCATTACTTCATATTCTCTATGTTTTATTTTGTTATGTACTTACAATTTGGCATTCTCATTTAAGAAAAACATATATAAATATGTAGATAAAATCAGCACAATTTCCTTGCTCTGCTGCTGTGCATACTCTTCTTGCAGGAATTCAATCAACTCTGACAATTTTACAAGGCATGAATTATCTTCATTTTACAGATCAGAAGTAGGAGTGAAAGCAATTTGACCAAGGAGACATAGTCACAAATGGTGGACACAGATCCGAATGTAGTAATCTGGCTCCATCTCCATCCTTCGTCACCACTATTGCATTCATTAAAAAGCACATCAAAGCAGACCACTAATAAAGTAAAGGGCTATCAAACAGTACTACTTTTCTCTCCAATCAAGCAGCAGGGTTTAGGAACCAACATATTCTCCCCTATTAGATAACTACCTTCATTCATATTGTCCAAGAATCTTGTATACATTTTTAATGCCTACACCAAGATTTAATACAATACCACTTTATTTTAATAAAGTTGGAATGTAACAGTAATTTCTCCCCTCTGAGTCTGGAAAGTATATTGTAAAGGATCACATATTTAAAATTTTAATACACTGAATTAAGTGTTATAAAATAATTCTTGTCTGGTGTACTACACTATATCCTCCTATTCCTCACAACCCAAGTGGACCAGCATATAATCTTATTAATTTGATTTGTTTACAAAGTTAGCTTATAGACTCATTAAGACCTCAAAAATTATTCTCAAATAAGGAGACATATCTCATCACAACATCAAATTTATTTTCTCCTGGTGTTACTAAAAAAGGAATGGACTTTCTGTAACAAGCAAATTCAGCTAGAAGAGAAATTATGTCTCCCTTGCCCTGGAAATACCAAGATTTACATTTCAGAACCTTAGCAACCAACAACACACCTTTTTTTTTGTAACTGAATTCTTTATTGGTACATTTTATATACATCTCACAATCACACATAACATTGGGGAATCTGTACCAATATATGATGCAAGTTAATTCTCATTTTTACTCATATCCCTACCCACCCACACCTCCCCACCCCCTATATACATGCTCTTATTTTCTTTCAGAATCATATTTATTCCTTCCCCTCATTACATTCCCACACCAAATTTCCTTTGGAAATTTCCCATTCTACAAAGACTGTCATACTTTCTAGAGCTGCGTTGGTGGTATAGTGGTGAGCATAGCTGCCTTCCAACAACACACCTTTAATGGACATTTTTTTCCTCCCAAAAATCCATATGAAGATGCTACACTTAAGTCATCCTAAACTAGGTAGGCAGGCTATTTTTAAAAGGTTGGCAATTTCTCTGCCCATGCTAGTAAAGGTTGCTACAGTGCAGGCAGGGCTCTGGCACAAGACTGCCCCCACCACACTGCTCGGGCCATGAGCTTTCCTGCATCAGCACAGGAGAAGCCCACAGAGACTCCATCTTATTCTTTGCACACACTGACACTTGGGCTCTGACCTCTGGTGGGACCAGTGCATGGAAAGGAACCCCCAGAGACTTCATCTTCTTGCTTGGGCACACCGAATAAGTGTGGCAGTGGTGCTGGGAGAGAGGCCTTTGGAGCATGACTCTGTCTTGGCTGCCACAACAAAAAGACACCCACTGGAAGAGTGAAGAAATCCTGTTGACTACTACAGACACTGATGAGTTTGTGGAATCTATTTCACCTTTAAGACCCTGAACTTTTAGCAGAGTTCCTGCTAGCAGGAATTCATTGAGCTAAATTCAGGCATTATAACTAGAACCTAGACAGAGGACCACAGTTGTCTTCCTGTGACAAGTCAACTCCAATCTGCATGCTACTGTCCATATTACCTACAAGAGAAAGCAGATCCACACCGTGAAAGGCTCTTATGGTAGTGTTTTTTGCCTGGTTTTTTGTTGCTCGTGATGCTGCTGTTGTTCAGTTTTTCATTTTTCAGAACTCTCTTTCATTCTTCATTTCTCTACTCTCTTGTTGTTCAGTCTGTCCAAATTCAGCTTTTTTTCTTCCCTCAACTGATCTTATTTTTGTAGGAGAATCTCCTGTTAGCCTGCTGCTACTGGGTAGACCTATTCTTTTGTTCCTTCATCCTCTCCTGTCCTCTGGTCAGTATCAGTTTCCAGAAATTAATGCATTTCAGTCTTCCCTACTCTCTTTCTTCTGTACTATTATAGGACAGTAAATACAATTTCTAATTGGCCTGCTGTTGTTAGCCTGTCTGTTCTTTACTTTTTTCTTCTGTCCCTTTTGTCCTCTAGCCTCTATCAGTTTCCCAGGATTTCTGTGATCTTTATAAATTCTCTAACCCTATTTCTAATCTTGCCCTCTCCTTCTACCTCTCTACTCAAACTATATGGTGACATTTTATTCCCAAAGAATAATGCTCCTATATTGAAGGACCTGTATGTTGTCAACACATTTCTGGCTGGTTCCAAATTTTGGCATATGGTCACAAATCTAACTCATAAAATTAAAAGTATCTGAATAATAATTGCTAAAGCTTGTCATTTCCTGCAGTTTGATACCTTTAATAATAATTATTATATTATGTCAACAAAGGTGATGTGATTCTTCTGTTAAAGCACTTTCCACAGTGTGCCAGAATTGAAATCACTGAAGGGCCCTTACATACCCAAGGAGGCAACCCAGGAAGTGACCTTCGCCTAAGGGTTCCAAATATGAAAAAGAAAGAATCTTGCAATAAACATTGCCAAGACAGCAGGCCAGGAATTAAACCAGAAACATCAGCAACAACAACAACAAAAAGAGTGCCTAGCAAAATGGCAATCAGAAATAAATTCTCAGATAAAAAGAGACAGTGTCCAAAGTGGAAGAAATAATTAATAACACTAAAAAAGAGATCACAAACATGATAGGCTCTCAGTTTAGGAAAATAAAAAGAATTCTGTTAAACAGATTTCCAGGAGATTAAAAATTCCAAGTTTGCAAAATAGGATGAATAAATGTGAAGGTAGAATATGAAACATAGGAGACAGGGTTGTAGACAGTGAATGGGAAAGGAATTATGGAAAACAGCCAAGGAACATGAGAAATAAATCCAGTAGCTGCTAGGTGATGCAAAGAAGAATAACATAAAATGACTAAAGTCATTATTATGTTATTAGAAGAAACAGGAGACAGTGCAAAAGTTATTTTAAAAACTGTTCACAGAGGGCCGGAGGGTTAGCTCAGTGGTTCTGGCACCTGCCTCGCAAGCGCAAGGTTCTGAGTTCGATCCCCGGTAACCACATATAATGCTGGGCATGGAGACTCACGCCCACCAACAATCAACACCACATACCACAATGCCGGACGTGGTGGCTCACGCCTGT
>PVIC010052853.1:0-12037 GCA_004025085.1 Thryonomys swinderianus | reverse complement strand
CTGCCTCCCGAGTGCTGGGATGACAGGCGTGAGCCACCACGTCCGGCATTGTGGTATGCGGTATTGATTGTTGGTGGGCGTGTCTCCACGCCCAGCATTATATGTGGTTGCCGGGGATCGAACTCAGGACCTTGCGCTTGCGAGGCAGGCGCCGGAACCACTGAGCTAACCCTCCGGCCCAAGCCATTTGCTTTTTGAATCAGGAGCCAAATAGGGTTCCATGCAGTGTAGTCAGTTGATGTGTCTTTGGTAGGTTTTCCTTTTGCATTTACCGCTCCCCCTCTGTCTTTTGTCCTGTTACTGTTGCTGCTATTATTGTTAACTGAGTAGAGTGTGCTGTGGGGTCTCCTCTAATCAGGACTCTGCTGATTTTGCTTGTGTTGTCACTTTCCTCTCTCACCTGAATATTGATAAAACACTTTGGTCATTACACGTACTGCAGGGTTATTCAGACTTGGCGCAGTGGTTTGGGCCAGAAAATTGTTGAAGGACCAGGAGGTGGCTGTCCTATGTATTATAGGATGGTTAGCAGTAGCATCTCTGGCTTCTATCCACTAGGTTGCCAGTATTGTACACACACATCACAAATACAGTCTTCAGCACTTGGGAGGCTGAGGCAGGTACATTGCCATGAGTTTAAGGCCAGCTTATGATATAGCTTCACTAGATTACATAGCGAGCCCGTCTTAAAACAAAAACAAAAATGAAGCTGTCCTCTGAAATTATTGGGTCTAAACATGTTTGATGTGTTGAATTGAGTGTAGTTGTTCTCATGGGAGCTCAATTTGCCCATCCCCCCATTTTTTTGGTGCGAAAATGGCTTTTAGAGACAAGGGCCTTTTGTCTCCATTAGTTTAATCACATGGTTTTGTAGTTTTGGTACAGACCTCAGATTCTCCAAGTCACTTTTAGCATTGGATAACGCATATGCCTGTTGCAGATGGATCCACACAGTGCTCAGCGACAGGCCACGTTTGTGTAGAATGTTGGCAACCAGTGTTTCTTCCACCCTGAGGTGTTGGTGTTGCAGGTTAGACCACAGAGCAGCACCTAAGCTGCTGGGGGAGAGGCGTGTGCTGGGTTCTAGAAGAGGCAGAGCCGTGAAGCTGATCAGAGTTGCCTGGGAATACATGCGACAGTGGTTTTTTGTTTGTTTGGTTGGTTGGTTGGTTGGTTTTTTTTGCTTTTTGAGACAGGGTCTCGCTTTGTAGTTCAGGCTGGCCCTGAGCTCACTATGGTGCCCAGGCAAGCTGCCGCGAACTCAGCAATCCTCCTGTCCCTGCCTCCTGAGTGCTGGAATGACAGGCGTGAGCCACCACGTCCGGCATTGTGGTATGCTGTGTTCATTGCTGGTGGGCGTGAGTCTCCACGCCGAGCATTATATGTGGTTACCGGGATCGAACTCAGTCCTTGCGCTTTCGAGGCAGGCGCCGGAACCACTGAGCTAACCCTCCGGCCCCTTGTTTGTTTGTTTTTGTTTTGTTTTGTTTTGCTTTGTTTTGTTTTGTTTGAGACAAGGTCTCGCTTTGTAGTTCAGGCTGGCCCTGAGCTCACTATGTAGCCTAGGCAAGCCTTGAACTCAGCAATCCTGTCTCTGCCTCCCGAGTGCTGGGATTACAGGCACGAGCCACCACGCCCGGCGCGACAGTGTTTTTTTATTTTACGTTATGAAACAATAGAAACTAAAAGCAAAATAAGAATAACAATAATTAATACACTATGCAGCATTATCTTCCAAGTAGTTACTCAAAGTACAAGACACCAACTAAGAAGATTCACATAAAGAAGAAACAGTAACGTAAAACTTTCTTTTCACTAGACTAAGGCAAACTAGTAGTAAGAGTGAAACAAATTAGCATATATATCAAAATATTTTTGAAACAATGGAATATGTAATTTGGGGAAGTACTTGAACTTCTCTCTACTTCCTATTTATTATATATACATTTCTGTGTATGTATTCTTATATGAATGTTTCTCATGTGTTATTTGAGCTTGTATGTCTGACTTATTTCACATAACAATATACTCTCAGGTTTCATCCATTTATCTGTAAATGCCTCAAGTTCGTCTTTCTGTATGTCAGGTAGTACTCTAGCGTGTAGAACACACATTTCCTTTCCATTCATCAGTCGATGGAATATGCTCTTTCCAGATTCTAACTACTTTAAAGCTAGATCTTACTGTTGTGCCACTGTAAATATAGGTATGGAAGTATCCCTGTAATGTGATGATCTTACGCTTCTGGGAAGATATCTAGAAAAACAATAGATGAGTGAAATGGAGTTTAAATTTTTCATTTTTTGAGGAATTTCCACCCTGCCTTCCATAGTGGTTGTATTAGTTTAAATCCCCCAACAATGTACAAGAATTCCTCCCCCCACCACATCCTCACCAGCATTCGTTATTATCAAGTGTTTTCAGTGATGGTGACTAAGACAGTTGTAAGAGTCCATTTCCTGAGAACCAGAAGACCCTTGATTATGGCAAGTTCAGGGCTTAGCACCTGGAAGGGCCGCCATCTTGGTCACCTTGTATGTCAATTTAGTATAAGGTCTTCCTGCCATCTGGATACCTGCAACTCTGGCGCTTACTCTGTCAGTTACCCCTAGCTCTCAGGCCGGCTCCGTTTGACACAGCATGTTTCTCAGACCGAGAGTTCAGCGACCAGAGGAAGTCCTTCTTTTTCCCCAAATGCAAATAAGTCCGTCAGGTAAGGGACTTTTAGACTGAGGGGCCTTCCCTGGCGGGGGCATCATCTCTTTGGACAGGTCCTGTGGTACAAGGGAATAGCAAGAAGAGCTCTTTGTTGGGAAGGTTGGGACCATGCAGGTGGAAGTATCCAAGGAAGCTTCCTGGCAGAGTTGGACTTAGCACCGCGTGTTCAGGCAGCCATCCCTCTGAGCCTAGCACCCCGGCAGCCTCCTCCATCCTTGCGGCCCCAGATGTCAGGTTCTGCAAGTGATTTGGGAGCCTCCTTTTGCAGGAACCAAGAGGTAGGCGCTCTCTGAGGCGTGCTGCCCAGAGGGGAGGCCTGTTTTAGAATTTTTGCTTTTGTCATCAGTGTAGGGTACAGCACACTGCATGAACAGGCAACTCAGGGAGCGCTCTGGCTATGTGGGGGTCAATTTCTGGTGAGACAGGCTCCATTAAAAAAAAAAAACTTATAAAAAGTAGAACCTTTTAAAAACAAGCTCTTACTCTTTCCTGGGAGAAACAATAAGAAATAAACACAGCAGGGAGCAGAGAGTTATATGCCCAGCCTGGACCAACTCTGCTCTCCAACACAGTTTAACCCACACCCCAGATTTCTAAAATGTACTTTTTTTTAATACCCATATTCTGTGAAGCTGTATCATTTCAAAGGCTTTAGGCTGGCAGCAACTGGTCAGCTCATACCTGCCTGGCCTTACTACTGTGGACCAAATACCTATCACCAAGCATCACAGTGGCAAGCACTCAGCAGATACTTTTTGGATTTCTTCAGAACTTGAATTGGGAGACTCTACGTACTTAGAGACAGATCCTCATTTTGAATTCCCCTCCCAAAGCTGTTACCTAGAACTACAGTGACTGTGCTGTTCTCTGGCAAAGCTGATGCCTGAAGCCACTGGGCAGGATGGGACCCCGCTCATGCTCAGTGAGTGAAAGGCATGCTCAGACCCTTTCTCAGAGAATTTCTAAAGGGTAAGAGAAAACCACAAGTGCTGGCACGATAGCATTTGCTGTAATGGATTTTTCTTTCTCCATTTTCCAATTTTCTTTGTTTGGTTTTGCCTGTATAATACTCATTCTGACTTTTTTTCCTATTGAGAGATGAAATAAAGCTTTCACGGTAAGAGAACGAACCCACTTGCCCTGGGGAGGTTAACCTGATCCTCAGCTTGCCCAGCCGGCCTGTGAAACTCTTCCACATGTTTTTGTCTCTGTCTCTGCCCTTGCCTACACCATCTCTTTCCCAGTTTTACTTCTCCCTGTGCCTGGATCTGTTTGTCATAGTTTCTGGTTAGTTTTTTTGAAAAATAAGTATGTCCAATATTCAGGTTGAAAATCTTCATTTGGCTCAGCTTTTATAATTCTGGAACTAATACACAGGATCAGCAAAGGGAACCAGCTTGTACTCAACTAACCTCCTTTCCAAGAGTTTGCTTCCCAGGCTAAGCTCCCACCCTCGGGGCCTGAGTCCACCATATTCCACACAAAACTCACTCAGGACACGTGCTGCAGTCTTGGGTGTCTTAGTTACTTCTCAGTCCATTCAGTCCGCTTAACCAAATACCGAACTGGCTAGCTTGGAAAATCCACGGCCAAGACACAGCAAACTTGGGGTCTGGTAGGGGCCACTTCCGGATTGATGGATGTGCCTTCTTGCTGTATCCTCATATGGTAAAAGGGGCAAAGCAGCTCTGTTTTCTAAGCACATAATCCCATCATGACTCACCCTGGTGACCTAGTTGCCTCTCAAAGGCTGCACTATTGTTTAGATCTAGCATGTTCCCCCCAAAGTCTCATTTTTTCAGATGTGGGGCTTTTTAAAGGTGATTAGATCATGGGGACCCTAGATCAGTGAATCGATCTTTTGATGAGTACATAATTAACTGTGCTGTCTAAAAGTGGGACCTGGATAGAAAAGGTGTGTCACCAGAGGTGTACCTTTGGAGGCTGTATTTCCCTCCCTCACTCCTCTCTTCCCTGTTCCTGAATGCCATGTGGTGGACGGGTTTCCTCTGGTGTACCCTTCTTCCATGACATTCCTACCTTGGAGCCAGCCTACCATGGACTGAATCCCCTAAACAGTGAGCCAAATTAAATCCTCTTTTGTGGATGTTGAGTATTGTTTCCCAGCAACGGGAAAGTGACTGATCAGGCCTGCCTGCTAACATCTTCCTCTCCGTGGTTAGGTTTAAGCACATGAGTTTTGGAGGGTTCATAGATATTCAGGCGATAGAACCTTTGTGTGCTATATAGCTGGAAAGTTAGAGAATGTCCAAAGAGAGGAGGATTCTTTTAAGTAGATTCTTGACAGGCAACATATTCATTCTAGTGATACAGCCATTCCCAAAATCATTCTGGAAACTCCTATGAGAATAGTCCTCAGGACAGTTTCCCATTTGCCCAGCAAGACATCAGCCTGTTGCTTTTTGTTAGAGATAGTTTTAAAGCCAAATAATTCATTCCCAGTTTTCCCCCCTTTTCCCAGGGTTCATGTACCCTCAGATGAACATGCCTCCTTCCAAAATGGCCAGAAGACACCTTCTCATTTCTCCTCTACTAGTACAATGTTGAGCTTAAATGTTTATGGGTAGGAAACTTAAAACTTTTATTTCCATTATACTTTCATTTATAGTCATAATCTTGAATCTATATTTCCATACTTATCAGTGTCTAAGATGAATTACTCCTCAGCAGTTTAATGATAATTTTTGTTTCTGGTGATGGATAGTACTGACACCTCTTTGTATCCAGTGCTGTATGCACTGAATGGAGTAATGACAATTATTATAACGTCCTCATTTTATCTACCTACTGTGTAGCCTCTAAGAGATCCAGGAGCTCCCAGGAGCCCAGCTAGGCTTTAGGGTTGAAGTGGACATCAGGTGAAGGGTCCATATCAGACCATGGAAAACACTCACAATTGCTTTGCCTGTGCTTTGTTTGTATTTTTCAACTTATATCTTAGTAATAGAAATTGATTTTGAATCACAGGATTTCAAAGAGCTGTGCAAATGTTAAAAAATATGCCAAGTGACACATTCACCATTTGCCTCTCTGCTCTATTTGGGATTGGGAAGGGATATTTGACCTGAGAGAGTAAAAGGCTAAGAGTTAAAACTGGGTCCTTGACAGACTTGTGATCGGTGGTCCTCTTGCTAGCTCTGAAATCATGCAGGTTGGGGTTTACAGGTCTGGGAATTGAATGTCATCATGTACTTCAGTCCTCTTCAAGCTAGAAGTTCAGATCTCTAAGGGGGAAAAATAAGGGGGGGTTTTCAAAAGGCTCGCCTTCCAGAGGAAGCATGGGTGTGTCACCAGATCGTTGCACTGTGTGTGTGTGTGTGTGTCTGTGTCTGTGTGCACATGCGCATGTGCACTTGTACATGGGACAGGAGAGCAGATGCATCCATGTTCCCTTCTGACATTTTGAGAAGATAACCCAAGCAGGATATCGGCAACCAGATTTTCCTAGGGTATTCTTCTGTGATCTTTGTGGTACTTTTACTCCGGGGGTATGTCAGCTTGGGGCACTGACGTCAAGCTTCTGAGCGGTATTTCCTCTCACTCACACACCTGCCAGTGTCAGTCTGAGGCGGGCTCGCTGCTGCTGGAAAAGAGGCTTTGTACACATGCCCAGCTGAAAACAGAGCTCACTGAAGATGCCGGGCAAGCGGAACTATTCAATTGTCAGTATTCGCAAGCATTGCTACAGACGGTGGGGCCAGACCGCTCTGAGAGGTCCGTGGCCATGGGAGAGTTGGTGCTAGGTCCCCAGAAGGAAGTGGCTTCTGGGTAGGGGATGGGCAGGAGCTGAACTTCCAGTAAGTGGGGAGAAGTGATGCTTAGGGGAAGTCACAGGACCAGGGCAAGCTAACCGCGTGGACGAGGAGAAAGACTGAAAATAGATACGCCAGTGTCCCACCCGCCCTCGTGGCCAGTTCCGGGCCTGGCCCCCGGGTGCCCTACGTGCCCCTTCGCGCTTCAGCGCATGCCTCAGTGGCCTCATGCGTCCCTCTCTGGTACTGGACTGCTGTATATCCCTCTTCCCAGGCACCGGAGTAGCCGGCCTCGGAGGATCTCAGAGCTCCTCTGAGCCTCCCCGCTCTCATTTCTGCCCCCTGTGACACCACTGTGCACCCGATACTGGCTTGCCTTCCCTTCCCGCTGTGTGCTGGGGTCCCCGCTCCTCCAGACTCTGAGGTACTGCATTCCCCAGGGAGAGCTAAGCAGAGATTCACAGCGGGATGAGGTAAGAGGTGGAAACGACTTCAGAGGTACACAGAGTTTCTCCTGGACCTCCAAGAAGTTAAAAATTAACCAAAAGAACATCCCCCTTTGTGGACAAACATAGCGCAGTTTGCTAGGAACTGGTCCAAACCCAAATCCTTTGCTTCTGAAATACTAGTTCTGTCCTATGAGCCATGGGACAAAGTCATAACTTTTCCTGGGTCACCTCTCACCTTTGCCCCAGCCTTAAGTTCTAGGATTTTAGATCCTTCTCTACAGCCAATTTCTGCACACATGGCTCCTTTCAGGAGGCTCTGGGGCATCTGCTGGAAGGAAGAGTTGGGAGGACTGTCTCAGCAAAGGGCTGGAGACAAATTTTCCCTTGCTCTGGAAGCTCAGATTCAGAGAAATGAACAATGTACCACAGACTTCTCTGCTGAAATGAGAATACTGTTAGAATTAAGGGACACAGAAGACATCAGAGTTAAAGCATTTCTTGTTGCCAGGAGAAAACAAGTACGAAAGCATCTGGAGTATAGCAGTGTGCTTCTTGTATTTCTTTCTCTAGCAAAGAAGTAGCCTCAACAGTGACTGACTTAGATCCAGAGGTCATGAGAGAGCTTCCAGCCCAGGACCCCAGTGGTACATCAGAGACAGGCCCTGAGACCTAGAGAGACGTAGGCCCTCACATCTGATTTGTATCTAGGATACACTTTGAGCTCTAACCATCTAGGACCTTTTCCCAGAATCCCCCCTCTTTCCCAGAATCCCCTCTCACAGGAAATGGAATTATGAGTAACCAGTGATCACTTTAAGTCACAGAGATACTTATGATGACAGCTAATCCAGACTGGCAGTGTTGACTGTGACACAGCTTCTCTGGCCCAGTAAATTCCTCATTAAGGGTTCACCCCACACCATTTTTAAGCTGAGGAAGACTCAGAAAATGGTGTGAATGGGAGCCTAATAATACCCAACATGGACATACAGATCACTCACCGTCCCCACTCCAGTCTGAGTTAGATGATCTTTCTGTTCCCACAACTTCAGTTTCAGTGTGCTCATTGTTTTAACTTACTGTCTTCAGAGGAGCAAGACGTTGTTCTTATAGTTTTTTGTTTTTGTTTGTGCAGAAAGGCCGTTATTTTGGTGTTCTTTCTCTCCAACTCCCGTCATGAAGATGATATCTAAAGCCTCTGCTTGGCGCCAGTCTTTCCACGAGGCTTTCATTGCCTAAAATGCTGGCTACCCTTAAGCTTAGCTACCAGGCTCAGCAGCAATTTCTCTGTCTCACTGTGACAAGCGCCCCTTAGATATTTGCAGTTCATGCACAGGAAGACTCCTGTATTGTATTTCCTACTTCCACCCACTGCTCCTTACATCGGGCAACTTTCATCATAACCTTCAGCCAGAAGGAAGATAGGAGAAGTATTGGCAAATGATGTCACCAGAGCTGACAGCACCTCCCAGCCCCACCCCACCCCGTTCAGCCACCGACAAGTTCAGAGGCAGCTGTTTCAAATATCTTGATTGAGTGCAACAGAACACAAAGGATATGACTCTCCCTAGTGGTTTCCAAGCCGCAAATGTAGATATCCTATCTCTTAATCCTACACCTAAGGACTTTGGAGGGGGGAAAACGGAGAAAACCAAGACATTAGCAACGAGGTGAATTTTGTTTGTTTTGCTACATTCTACTTGAGACAGTTAAAAGTTCCTTTTCTTTTTTTTTTTTTTTTTTTTTTTTTTTTGAGACAGTGTCTCGCTTTGTAGTTCGGGCTGGCTCTGAGCTCGCTATGTAGCCTAGGCAAGCTTCAAACTCAGCAATCCTCCTGTCTCTGCCTCCCTAGTGCTGGGATGACAGGCATGAGCCACCACGCCCAGCCAGAGTTCCTTTTCTTAACCCTAGCAGTGTGTGTGTGTGTGTGTGTGTGTGCGCGCGCGCTTAGCATAGTTTATCAACTTTAGCTCTTCGCCATTTGGACTGTTACTCTTTGTTGTATAGACCGTTTTGAACACTGGAGAATGTTGAGCAACATCCCCGGCCTCTACCCACCAGATGCCACAAGCACACCCCCCACCCCACCTAGTCATGACAATCAAAGATGTTTCCAGACATCGCCATATGTTCTTGGGGGAGGGGTGCAAAGTCGCCCCCAGCTGAGAAACACTGGCTTGCTATATAAGGGGTGAGCAAACTGAGCAGTGAAACGGAGCAGAGCTACTCATTTCCAGCAGGAAATATCCAGCTTACTTGAGATTTCTATTTGTTTGCCTGTTTCTTTGTTTTCATGTTTCCTGGCCCTGAGATCCTAAAAGGTACTCAGATATTTTTTTCTGTCTTTTTAGGGATTAACCAAACACTTTTGGCTATATCACTGTAGCGCAGGGTTATAGAAAATAGATAAAGATATTTCAAACCAAAGAGATCCAGTGAAGTTATTGTGGATAAAGGGTCTCTGGGGAGTACTTGCCTTCTTGAAGGGCCTCTCTGGACGGCATTCACAGATCCTCAATTTGCTACTGAGAAAGGCGGCCCTTTATCCTTCCTGTGCATCAGACTTTCCCAGTGAATGTTTACAAACCTCCTTACCTGGGTTGGGCGTGACATCTGTCCTTCGGGAGTCCCCAGGGGACTCTGGCCCCTTTCAGGTCTGCTGTAGGTTGAGAGCCTTATGCCCTGGGGGGCCATCCGGCCTTTCACCCTTGGCAGCCTGCTGAGTCTGGGACAATTAGATGGACTTGAGTGGAGATGACCAGCCGTCTCCTTGTCTGTAATAACTGCTTCTAGCAATCTCTTAGGTCCCATGGCAGGTGCTGGGGATACAGGAGCAGACAAAGCCACGCACAAAGGAGCCACGTAAGACAGCTCACTTTCCGGGGGAGAATGAGAGGAAATGCGAATGTCTTGGTGTGCGCAGCCAATGGAGTGCATAGCTGTTCTTGTATCTAGTGATTTCTGCCCGAGTGTGTGTTACCATTTAAAAAGGTTCCTTATATCTCTTATATTTAGTTATAAACACTTCAAGTGTAAAGGAGAGTAGGAAGAGAAAAACGTACTTGCTCTGTAGAAATTAAATGATCTCTCAGAAGCCGCCTTGTGGCTCTCAGGCTTCCCATCCAGGAGGTGTTTTGTTGTCCTTTCTTGTTGGATTGTTCAACCCCAGTGTGAAGGAGGCGCTCTGGTTTGTACAGCGCATCTACGGCGCTGGATCTTGGTGCTTCCCTTCTTTTCTTAGTTTGTTAAAACTCTTAGCCTCGGACGGGATTTAGCTCAAGTGGTACCACACCAACCTTGGATGCATGAGGGCTGGAGTTCAATCCCTGGTACCACAAAAAAAAAAAAAAAAACTCTTAGCCTGTCCAAGGCCTACAGCAAGGGGAGCAAATGCAGACAGAGGCCACGCTAGGAGGCCACAAAATTCCCACGTCAAAGGGGAGAGATTGCTCTGAAATAGACCAGGCAAGTCTTCATCCTGGCAGGCCACAGCTTCCCAGGGACAGTTGGATTTTTCTCCTGTCTGAGGTTTAGCAGCCTCCAAAGGCTTTGGAGCAGGTGCTCCATTTGGTAGATGCTCCGCGGAGTCTGTAGTCCTTAGAAAGAGCGGAGGAGGGGCCGGAGACTCAGTGGCTCCGGCACCTGCCTCGCAAGCGCAAGGTCCTGAGTTTGATCCCGGTAACCACATACAATGCTGGGCGTGGTGACCACACTCACCAGCCATCAGTACCACATACCACAGTGCTGGGCGTGGCGGCTCACGCCTGTGATCCCTGCACTGGGGAGGCAGAGGCAGGAGGATTGCTGAGTTCGAGGCTTGCCTGGGCTACATAGTGAGCTGAGGGCCAGCCTGAACTCCAAAGCGAGACCCTGTCTCAAAAAAAAAAAGAAAGAAAGAAAGAAAGAAAGAAACAGCGGAGGAAATCCAAGGACACAAAGTGAGAGCCAGGAAGTGCAAGAGCCATTGAAAAACTAATCTGGCCCCTTTCAAGTCTGCTGCCAGCCATCCGCCATTTTAAAATGACCGAACTCAGGACCAGCAAAATGAAAGCCGTGTGTTAATTAGCAGCAGGCCCAGGCCCTGAGCCCCGAAGTCCTCATGCCCTGCCCTGTGCTTTTTCTATCCTACCCACAAAGGAAACTCCCTCCGTGTCCAAAAGGAACCATCTCCACATGTTGGACAGAGGATGCTCAGTATTTCTCTTAATCCAAACAGCTGAAGCTCTGATCCTAGAAATTTCATCACCTTTTTCTCTCACTGTAGCGTAATATAGTTGTGTTGTGTGCGTTCAAGAGGAGAGGATTTTTAGAGCATCTTTAAGATGCGTGACTGTTTTCTACTGTAGAGAAGAAGCGGTGTGATAAGACAACTGCGTTGAAGATAAAAATTGAAATGGGCCACTGGGAATGGGTCCAGAGGAGATGTAATGCTCGCTGAAGCATGAGCAGAGAAATTTTTTAAATATGGGATTTGAGATTGGCTCAGTGTTGGTGACGGTCATAACTCTATTAAGCGCCTGTGCTGGCTGGCACACAGGCATTGCATGAACTGACTGTTAGTAAATGATTTGGGTTCCTGTGTTAGGGTGGAGGAACCTTGCATCCCAAAGCAAAAGAGAGACTGTCTCTGTATTCTCCGTCCCACCCACCTCACTCTGACTCTCCAGGACGCTCCGTGGCAGATGCTCCTGTGGAGCGGATCTTACTTCCTAAAAAGAGTTCTTGGCCAAAATATCTTACTCTTAGGCTGATAACCGGCATTGAGTCCATGGGGATGGAGGCCACCCTCCTTTAATTTTCGGGAAAATCCCCCCTCTGCAGTCCATTGCTCCCCTTCCCCTGGATCTTATCCTTCAAAATCAGCTCTTCCTCTAAAGCCTCCTTGAGCCCTTAACAGCTACGGAAAGCGCTCCCCACACAAAGTGCGCTGCTTCTGAGAACAAAGAGCCTTTTCTGGTCGCTCCTGGCACCAGAGAGATTCTCAGGAAGACTGTGTGTGTGGAAAAGAGCGTGTTCCCCAAGGTGGGTGGGGGGAGGAGCCTTGATGAGAAAGCTGTGCAGGGCAGCGTCTTCAGGAGCCCAGGATCTGGGAGGGAC